>SRPW01000111.1:0-39720 GCA_018360225.1 Claviceps pusilla | reverse complement strand
TATATCCCTTAAAACTATATAAAAGCTCTTCTTTAGCTTACTTATAATAATACTTACTACTTTAGTATAGGGAGAATAGCTAAGGAGCTCTCTACTGTCTGCTTTTTATAGATAAGTAGCTAAATATATACCTATATAGCGCACTATAATATCTATAGAGAAAACGCAGTTCTTTAATCTTAAGCCCTAGGAGAAATAAAACCTTTTTAAATAAAGCTAGTGCCTTTCTATAGTATTTTATTAGATTTTATTACTAATATACTAAAAGTTAGCTTTATAAATATAATATAGGTAGTGAAAGAATTTACTACTTATAATTTACTTTGCTTAGTAAACTGTTTCTTTAGTAAGAAGATAATCCTTATTCCTAGCTATAAGGAGTATTTAGTAGAAATTTAGGCTAAACTCCTACTTAAGGGACTCTACCTTACTAACTAGGGGCTACTATAAGAAATTGTTAGTAATTAGAACCTTAAGTTTGTTTCTAACTTTTAGACTGCACTTTTCTATAAGCTAGGAGTGAAATTCCTTATAGCTATAGCGTATTACCTATAAACTAATGGTATAGTGGAGCGTAAAAACTAGACTATAATTATTATAGTATAGTATTATACTATAACTAATTTAAATATCCCCTAGCCTTTAATACTTCTAGCACTTTAACACTACCTTAATAACATAGCTATAGCTTTAATTAACTAATTACCTAATAAACTTATACTTAGTTATAAGCTACTTATAGTAGTAAATCTCCTTATAGATCTAAATAAATCTATTATAGATCCTAATAACGCTAACCTCTTAGTGCTTTAGAAGTTATACTAAAGGGAGGCTAAGTATATTATTATAATAGTAGCTATACTTATGAAAATCTAATATAACTCTAAGTATAACTTAGTAGATATTAATATTAGGGATATAGTATACCTTAAGCTATACTTAGGATATAAGCTCCTAAGTAGGCTTAAGAAGAAGTAGTCTCCCTAGTGTGCTAAACTGTATAAGGTCTTAGAATAAATCTCTTCTCTTTCCTTTTACCTTAACTTTCTACTAACTTTAAGGGTTTATTTAATAGTTTCTATAGCTTATATTTAGAAATTATAGTAGGGTAAAGACCCTTTTAAAAGAATTAAGCTAGCACTACTACTAGTAGACTTAACTAAATTAGAAGAGGTAAACTACTAAGAAATTAAAAGGATTTAAGATTATTATATATAATTCTTTTAAAAGAAGGGTAAGAAGCCTTATATTAACTTCTTAGTCTATTAGAAGGGATACTCTACTAAGGATAATTAGTGGATTTCTAAGGAAGAAATGCGCGTTAATGCTACTAAGATAGTTAATAAGTACTTTATAAGGAACACTATTAATTAGGATAAGGAATACTATAAGAAAGGCCTTATAGCGCCTCCTAATTAATAAATCCTAATAATACTAGCTCTACATTTAATTTTATAAATACGTATAGGGAATTCCCTACTAGTAGAAAATATTAATTATTTTCTAACTCTCTACACACTATAAGAGCTTACCTTAAGCTTACTTTTATAAAGCCTTATTAAGGTATATAAAATCCTTCCTTTCCTATACTCTTTCTCTTTCTTTTTTTACCTTTTTTTCTTTACTTTTTTATCCCTTTTCTCTTTAAAAATTTATATACTATTACCTTTTTCCTTATAGTAGTTATTTACGCTTAATTTATGTTTTTCCTTAGCCTATATAGATACACTACCTAAACCCTTAACCTCCTTAAGGTTTTTTATAGTATATTAAATCTACTAACTTAAAGCTCTTAGCATTAGTTTTACTAATTACTACACTAATATTTAGTAGAAGTTAAGTTAAGAGAAGGCTTAGTAGGATATATATAGTGAACTTTTGCGTTTCTCTCTATACTTATATATTAAAGCCTTTATTAAACCCCCTCCTTACTACTAACTTTCTATAATTCTTCTTAAGTAGTTAGCCTTAAACCTTAAGAATAGTATAGATTCTTATAATATTAACCTAGTTAACTTACTAGGTTTTATATTTAATTCCTATCTTTAGGAGACTAATATTCTAACTAGCTAGCTAGAGAGCACTCTAGCTACCTAGGGCAGTAAATCTTATAGTAAAAATAGTAATAATTTAGGCATACTCTATACTATGCCTTAGCCTACTATAGCTAACTATACTATAAATAAGAATGTCCCTAATAAGAATAATATAGACCTTAACTAGAAGCTAGATAATACTAATAATATTAAAGAGGAGACCCTAATAGGCTTATTCTTAATAAACTTAACTAATAAGCTAGTAATTACTACTAAGAAAGCTATAAAGCGCGTTGCTAATACTATAATACACTAATACCTTTACTAATTTATAAGAGCTAATAGCAATGCGTACGTACCTTATAATGTGTTAGATAATATTAATTTTATTACTATAGTTAATATAGAAAAGAACTATATAAAGTAGCAATATACTAATAAGTAGGGACCTAAGAAGAAGGATTAGACCCTTAAGGATACCCTTTATATTTATAGTATAGAATTTACTAGGGTAGGAGCTAGAATTAGCTGCAATAGATTTAGCGTTAAAAAAGATAATTCCCTCTATAAGCTATACTTAAAAGTAATGGCCTACTATATTAATATTTTTAAAGGACTTAAGGCTTAAAGCTATAAGGCTACGGCAGCTACTATAAAAGGCAATAAAGCTTAAGCTAAAGGTAAATTAGAACTCCCTATAATTTATACTGCTTAAAACTCCCTCTAAATAGTAGTTTTTATTTAGAAAGATAAGAATAACTATAAAAACCATTACTAAACTTCCTAGCTTCTAGTAAAGTCTATTATTATTGCTAAATATATTAGCAATACATTTAGCTACTTAAATAGGACCCTTAGCAGCCTTCTAGCAATAGTTAGTAAGTCCTACCTTATAGAGATTCTTAAGCTAAGCACCTAAGTGGCTATTACTATATCTAAGCAGTTATTAGGCGTACATAATAAGGTCCTTACATGCATTGTAGCATTAGAGACAGCTATAGAAGCCCTTTAGTCTACTATAATAGACTACAGTAAGATGTTTAAAAAACACTATAATAGTATTAAAAGCCTTATAAATATTTATAATATTATAAAAACTAATACCTTAGGAATAGTTAACGCTAGAATTAAGAAGGCTATTAAGTCTATAACTATAGCAAAGACTATTAAAGATATAGAATCCTACTTTACTACGTTAGAAAAACATAAGTCTATTATAATAGCTTTAATTTCCACTATTAAATCCTTTATTAAATTACTTTAGTTTAAAGTAAAGGCTATTAAAGCTAAGGTATAAACTATTAAAACTATAGGCACCCCTAGGACTTCTACTATAATAAGATCCACTAAGTACACTAAGAATAAGACCCTAACTCCCTAGTTAAGGTATTTTATATATATAAAACGCTAGCTAGCTACTATAAGTAGCTTAAAGACTATACTATAAAAGGGGGAATCTATTAATCCCTTTAGTGGGATATTTTAGTGCTTCTATTATTTCTTATACTATTACTTTAATAGTTCCCTATTATAGGAATTCTAATAGTTATATAAGTATAAGTAGTTTCTAATTTTTTATATTACTTACCTACCTTAAGAGAATAAAGTTAGTAGGAAATATAATAGTTTAGTAGGATTACTTAATATTTATAATGCCTACTACTAGGAATGCAAAATCCCTATAGGATCCTACCTATATTTAGATAACAATAGTAATAAATAAGGCATGTAAGTGTTCTTAATTTTAAGCTATAAAAACTATATCTTTACTTATATAGGAAACCTTACCTATACTAGCGCCTGCCCTAGGTTATAGAATATAGCAATATCTAAGAGTCTTTATTTGCTTAGCTAGGGCTATAGCCTAGCCGCCTAAGTATACTACTAAGCATAAAAAAACTTACCTTACTATAACCCTTTTGCAACCTTCTTTTAATTAATAATATTATTACCTTTATATTATAGATTGCTCCCTTTATTTTCTTTATTGCTATTATTAGTATTTCCCTATACCTTACTATACTCTTTACTATTCTTTTTACAGCTACTTTTCTATATAAAACTATTATTTTCCCTATATAACTATATAGGGTTTCCTTAGTCTTAACACTAAAACTATAATATCTAGCTATATAATACTAACGCTGCCTTAAGAGACCCTCTTTACTAAGGAGGAAATTAACTAAGACTATAAAGAAACACTTAACCTCTTTACTAAGCTAGGTAATATACATTTTAAGGCTTACTATAGTGCTAACACTATAGGTAGCGTAAAATAAATAAAAAAACCCTTTATTTTTAAATTATACTATATTATAACCACTAGGGACCTTATTAAAGGTAGTTTCTATAGGACCTTTCTGCTTTATAAGGTCTGTAGATTACACTGCCTCCTAATAAATAGCAGCCTACTAGAGCTAAACATAGCTTTTATTTACTATATTATAGAACTTAGTATAAATACTTTTATTTAGCTTCCTTTAACTATTACTATTTATATTAATAAAACTTTTACTAGGTAAGACCTTTAGACCTATACTAGAAGTAGTATTAAAAATATAATAAACCTTTAAGATAGGATTATTCTCCCTAGAATCCTATAAGCCTAATAGCTTATTAATTTCTTTATTTATCTTACTAAGACCTATAACTATCCTAACACTAAATATATTCCCCTTACCTATTATAAACTAGTAAGAAACCACGCTAGCATCTTTATTAGGCATTGCTTATATCTCACTAGTATATACTATAAGGTTCTTTACATTAGCACTAAAAAGGTCTAAACACTTGCTACCTATATCTAAACGCTAGCTAATAGAATAACTTATAACTTTTATATTAATAATACTTAAAAGGATTAATATAGTATAAGTGCCCCTAAAACTAAGTAGGAGCTTAACTTTAGTATAATATATTTCTTTAATAATACTAAGTTTGCTTAATATTAGAAAGAAGCTAAGGCTATAGTTATAACTCTTAATATATATACCCTTAATACTATAGCTAACTATAAAGGGTAGGAAATCTTTAAAAGGGTCCTAGTTAACCCTATAGTTTAATATTCCCTTACTAGAGATATTTACTTTATAATAGCACACTAAAGCTATACTATAGACCTTAATAACTCTAGAGTAGCTAGTAGTAATAAGTCCTTTAGCAATAGTAATATATCTCTAGGTAATAGAAGTAAGTAGTAATGGCGTAGAATATAGCAGTATACTAGAGGTAAACCTTAGAGAATTTAATAGTTCTATAGTAAATATAGATATTTATACTAACTTACTTATATATATTCCTTTTCCTTATTTATATAACTTCTATAGGTTAGTATATAACTTAGCTATATGTAGACTTCTATAGCTTATTTCTTTTTTCTTTCTGGTTTCTTAACTTTATATATAAATTACTATAAACTTACTTTTTTTTCTTTCTTTTCTTTTCTTTCTTAATTTAAGTAGCTTAAAATAAGCTATATTTTCTTTTATAAAGGGGGGACCTATTACAGTCTGTATATAATAGCAGAACCCACTATATATAGAAGGGTTCTGCCCTCTTTTTTCTAATAATAAATAACTTTAACTATATATACACTTAACTACCTACCTATAACTTAAGTGTTCCCTCTCTTTATAACTTTATAACGTACCACACCTATTGTGTGAGTACCCCTAACTTACGTGTGACATCCAGCACGTAACAGCTGGATTGTAAATACTAAATCTCTTCTTTATTAGTATATAGTGTGTCGGGGGGAAAGTCCCCCGTCCCTGTATTTCTGACAGCCGCACGTAGCCACGCAGCCGCGCAGCCGCGCACAAGATGACAGCTGTCAGTAACTGCGGTCACGTGACTTCCACCTAGTATATAAGCAATGCAAATTGCTAAATTTATAGATAGAAAAACAACCTGCACTTAAACCTTTAAAAAGTTTAACCACTTGTAGCTAGCTTGCAGCCGTTAGTGGCTGTAAGCTAGGTGTTAGGCCTTAAATTATAATATATTTTGTTTGATATTCTGGATTTTTCTATTTAGTGCCGGACTGTAATTCTAATAACTTTAGATCCCTATTATTATCTTTAGTGCTAGACTGTTATTCTAATGACCTAACTAGGATCCCTATTATTATCTTTGGTGCCAGACCGTTATTCCGATGACTTTAGATCTCTATTATTATCTTTAGTGCTGGACTGTAATTCTAATGACTTTTAATTATTATTCTTTTTTTTCTTCTTCTTTTCTTCCTTTTTCTTCCTTCTAATAACTGCTAGCTAGCTAATAACCTTATAGCTACACTAGCTTGCAGCCGCCCACAGCTGCCATCGGCCATAACCTAGCTTGTTAGGGGGGGTGTTGTTCTTTTTCCCCCCGTTACAAATGGTGGTTTCGCCCAGGCCGAGCAAATTAGGTGGCCTCTGCATTACATACAATTAGAGGCCACCATCCAGAGCGGACCTTATCATGACTAACTAGCCGAAACCCCTGCCTGGTTACAACTGCCAACAGCTGCTAGCAGCTGCGATCGCAATTTATCTTGCTAGAGCGCGGCCGCTAGCAGTTATTTGCAAGGATATTTCCTTACCTAGGATTTATCTAATCCGATAATTTCTAGCTTTTCCCTTAGCCAGCTAGAAAACCCTTAAAATTCACAGCTGACAGACAGACCGGCACCCAACTCAACGGCCCGCCAACGCTGCAAATTTCCCCTTTTCTTTTTTTTTTTTTTCCCTTCCTTTCTTCCTCTTTTTATAATCCTTGCCCTTCCTCACCAGAAGTGGGTCTGTCAGCTGCCTAAGCAAACTCCTTAGCTAATTGTAAATAAGACCTTTTTCTAAATTTTTGCAAATTTTTCGCCCTCTTTTTCCTCTCTTTTCTAGCAATTCCTAGCTGCTAAGCCGACCTTAGCAGCTGTCAGCCAACCTTAGCAGCTATTAATCATTTATCTAGTCTTGCAATTACTAGCCGACAATCTAACTCTGCAGCCGTCAACAACTCTGCAGCCGTCAATCGCTAATCTAGTCTTGCAATCGCTAGTCGCCAGCTGTCAATCTAATTGCAAAGGCAAAAGATACTACTTTTTACTTCTTTTCTTCCCTTCTTCCCTTCCTACTTGCAGCCGTTAATCCAATTACAAAGCAGCCTTACAGCCGTTAATCTAATTGCAAAGCAGCCTTACAGCCGTCAATCCAATTGCAAAGCAGCCTTACAGCCGTCAATCTAAGGGAAAAGAGACGAATTCCACCCTTTTTCTTTCCAATTCTAATTGCTTACACCTGTGTGCAGCCGGCCATAGCTAAGGCAGACGGTCTGACAAGCCACAGCTGCCCACAGCTACAATCCCAATTCCGACCGACAAATTATAAGGAATCGGGGAGGCAGCCGGTCTAACAAGCAGCTTACACACAGCTATCCACGGCTATCCATAGCTACAATCCCAATTCTAACCGACAAATTATAAGGAATTAGGGAGGCAGCCGGTCTAACAAGCAGCTTGCACACAGCTGTCCACGGCTATCCATGGCTACAATCCCAATTCTGACTAATAAATTATAAGGAATTGGGGAGGCAGCCGGTCCGACAAGCAGCTCGCAGCTGCCCATAGCTACAATCCTAATTCCGACCAATAAATTATAAGGAATTAGGGAGGCAGCCAGTCTAACAAGCAAGGAATTAGAAGGCAAACAGTCCAATAAGCAAGGAATTAGGGGGCAAAAATTTGCATAAAAATTTTTTTTTTTACTAACTTTTCTCTTTTCTACCCCACTTTCTATCTTTTGCTTACTTTCTATTAGTTATCCTTAATTGCGCAACGCTGACGGTTGCGCAATTAAGGGGGGAGGTATTGTGTCAGGGGGAAAGTCCCCCGTCCCTGTATTTCTAACAGCCGCACGCAGCCACATAGCCACGCAGCCGCGCATAAGATGACAGCTGTCAGTAACTGCGGTCACGTGACTTCCACCTAGTATATAAGCAATGTAAATTGCTAAATTTATAGATAGAAAAACAACCCGCACTTAAACCTTTAAAAAGTTTAACCACTTATAGCTAGCTTATAGCCGTTAGCGGCTATAAGCTAGGTGTTAGGCCTTAAATTATAATATATTTTGTTTCATATTCTGGATTTTTCTATTCGGTGCCGGACCGTAATTCCAATGACTTTAGATCCCTATTATTATCTTTAGTGCTAGACCGTTATTCCGATAACCTAACTAGGATCCCTATTATTATCTTCAGTGCTAGACCGTTATTCCGATGACTTTAGATCCCTATTATTATCTTCGGTGCCGGACTGTAATTCTGATGACTTTCGATTATTATTCTTCTTTTTCTTCTTCTTTTCTTCCTTTTTCTTCCTTCTGATAACTGCTAGCTAGCCAACAACCTCATAGCTGCACTAGCTTACAGCCGCCCACAGCTGCCATCGGCCATAACCTAGCTTGTTAGGGGGGGTGTTGTTCTTTTTCCCCCCGTCACAATAGCAAGCTTAGGTCTTTGCTAGGATACTAGCGCTGTAAGCTATGTGTGTATGTGTTATATAATCTTATTGTAGAAAACACAACTAAAGGGGAGTATAAAATTGTTTTTAAGGGAATTTTTAGATAGTTATAAAGAGGCTTGTATTTAAGGAATATGATATTATACTTTCTAATAAGGTTAGTAAGCACTATACTTTATTCTATAGGTTTAAAGCGTAAAGTGCTGTTAGATCCGCAATACTATACGCCCTTCTTTATTAAATAACTCTTTAATATAATATTTATATAAAATCCCTTAATAACTGCTATATTTATTAATATAAGGTCTTCTATTAAAGCACTGTTTTCCCTGTTTAAAATCTTCCTAAGTATATAAGTCCCTCTTTTACTAATCTAGAAGGATATTATTGCTGCCTTAAGATAGTTATTATTAGTGGGTTTAAACGTTCTAGGCTCTAGAAGGTTAACGCTGTTAACTATATATATTACTCTATAGTTATTAAAAAGAGTGCTCTTTAATAGTGTATACTCCTTACGCTCTAGGGTTATAAAGACTACCTTTAGTAGTTTATTTATGCTAACTAAGTTAGGGTTAAGAATTGCTGCTAAGATTGCTCTAAGGAAGCCTCCTTTATCTTTATGTAAGGCCCTTTTAGTCTATCTATTTTTCTTAATATTAGTATAGAGGGTCTTTTAATAAGAGCTCTTATAGCTTTATTTAGCTTTATTAAGTTTGTTTTTTATTAGCTTATAACAAAGGTTAGTCTCTTTCCCTATAATAGCTTAATATAGAATCTTGCATTCTTTTAGCTTCTAAGCGTGCCTTCTATGTAATTTTCTATATAAATAGTTATAGCTTTTTATTGCCTTTTTAGCCTTACTCTTATTCTTATTATTAGAGCGTATGCCTAGTGTAGCGTAGACTCTTTTTCTAGCTAATATCTTAAAGGTCTAAGTTACCTTACAGTATTTTATAAATTTATTAGTAATACTCTATAGCGTTATCTCTTTAGAAAGAGAATTAGAGTATTTAATAAGTTTAATAAGCTTTACTCTTGCTTAGGAAGGCTTAAAGTGCGTTCTAACTGCTTAAAGGAAATTATAGATTATATTTAATCCTTAGACCTTATTAATGTTATTCTATAAAGCTCTTTAATAAAGTATATTCTATAATTTAATTTAGTGGTTAGGTTATATATTTATACATTTAGCCTTCTAAAGGAGTGTAAAGTAGTGCGTTACTATCTCTACTTTTATAATTATATTTCTTAGTAAGAATTATACCTTAAGGTGCTTAATAATCCTTCTTAAAGGGATTTCTCCCTCTTTAAGGTTACTTTATAGAGAATTTAATACTATAGAGTATATATTTAGTTTAATAAAGCTTACTATCTAGAAATAAAAAGCTTAATCTTTCTTTTCTTACTCTTTATATTTATAGAAAGTAATCTCCCCTTTATATCTATAATACTAAAGAGCTTTATTTATTATAAATTTATAACTATTTATAGAATGCTTTATAATAAATTAGATATATTTATCTTTAGTAATAGCTCTTAGCTTCTTAAAAAGGTTTAATTTTTTTTCTAAAAGCATAGGGTTTACTTTATTTTAAATTAATAACCCTTAAGCTACTCCTTTAAAAGCTTTAATTTAGTTATTCTAGTACTCTATAGATATAAGCTTCTTTATTAGCATTAGAATTTATAAACTTATAATAGAGGTTATTTTACTATTAAAAAGAGAAAAAGAGATTTAAATATATATATTTAATAATATAGGCATATAGTGTTAGTTATAGAGAGTCTCTTTAACTTCCTCCTAGGCTTATAACTAATGCGTAGAATGCACTAGAAATTAATAATATTATTCCTATTCTAAGTCTCTAGTAATTTATATATAAAAGAAAATAAGTGGTAAATAGTGCGCACAGCCGCAGCCCTCGCGTAGCGCGGGTTTATGATAATCCGCGCATTGATTAGGCTCCACCTATGCGTTCCGGGCAACACTCCCAGTCCAAGGTAAATATGGGGCCGAACTCACAAGCTGGTCTGTGCACAAGCTGCACTTAGTGCCTCCAGTCCTCCGGTCCACACGTCGCACACGTCATCGCCGTCACAGACTCACAACCCTCAGCTTTTGTTGCGACCAGTTCCTCATGCTCCGCCACACGTCGACGTGTCGTCTTGCCCTTTACAACTCGATATATGGATATATGGAATAAACATGCACATATATCACGACAACTAACATCACGATCCATCTTTTTGTTGCACCTCGCGCCAGCACAGTCCTCAACTCCTCATCCGGTCATTCCCCATTGTGTGCGAAACCAAGCGCGCATTCAGGTCAATCCAACAAACAAACATTTCCATCTCAACTCCAATCCCGCTCCCCTGCCGAGCCTGGACCATTCTCTGTCCACCAATTGGCAGTTCTTGCCCTTCGAGAGGGGAATCCCTGGACGGCTCCTGCTTGATAAACCATCCGGATCACGACCTCCTATTTTCGTCCCGCCAAGACCAGTCCGCGTCGATTTCAGAACAAACAAAACTCCAAAACTACCCACGACGAGCCCAGAGCAAGCACGTCTTGTTCTATTGCAACCTACTTTGGCGATTTAAGCGCCGTCGCCCGAGATATTTGGACTCATCATGTTCTTCTTCTTCATTTGTGGCGAGAAAACCTTCCGCAGCGACGTGCCAGGCTACGAGGGCATCGTTTGTCAATGTCACCATTGCGGAAACATGGCAGCGCATGTTGTCAAGAGCCGCCCGTTTTTTACATTTTGCTTCGTCGTATGTTGAAAACACCAAAACTCGTTCCCAACCCTCCTTTTTTTTTTTCCCTTCATGAATCACAATCTCTACTATTTTTGTTTCGTCTGGTTGCTAACCTTTAAATGTTTATCGCCTAGCCCCTAATCCCATTCACGATCCACGGCTACAAGGATGTGAGTTGTAATATTTGTCAATTTCAACAACCGCTCAAGAATCGACCAGATGTCATGGCCATGGCCAACGGCGGAGGGAATCAAGGTCCTCCGCCGCCTCAGCAAGGGGGGCCTCCTAACCAGCAATTATATGGCTGAGAAATATGCGTTCGTGACTGGCATTCTATTTCTCTCTCTTTCTTTTCAATTTTGTTTTTCTTCTTCTCCTGAATTTATTTCTCTTTTTTGAAAATCATTCCCTTGGAACTACGCGCACCATGTATTATTACCTGTCGCAAACACACAAAGCCGTGGGACGTCCTTTTTGAACCGTAAACCCTTTCCTTTCCGGTTTCTTTCAGTATAGCGTGTCTTTGTTTCCCTCATTTTCACCTTTATCTTCATCCCATCGTACTCTTTAATATGCTTGGCGAATCTCGCGAGAGTGGCTTTAATATGTCAATGTCACGTCCTGTAGGAAATGATGAGTACGCAGCCTTCTCTCTCTTCAATCCTATAAAACAAGTTGTATGGTTACTGGCATGAACAGCCTCCGTAGGATGGATCATACATGGTCAAGAAATATTGCGTTTCATGTTCTCATCTTGAGTTTGTGCCGCATGAGCGTTATCTGCTCGTTGAACAATGTCAGACAATGCGTATAGTATAACAAATCATGACGCTCGCCGGCTCACTAGATCTAAATTTGTTCGATTTTACTGCTCTTTTTTCCCCAACCGTCGCGGACGGCCCTACATTATTCTCCGTATGCAACTCCAAACGTTTCTCTAGCGCACGCTTTAGCTCTTTGTCGTCGTCGTCTTCCTTTGTGTCGTTTTACGCACGAAGCGCGATAATCCCTTTACACCTGTCAGTTGTTTTTGGCGATAGTCATCTTCGGCCAGGCTTTGCTTCTTGATGTTTCGAGAAGGTAGCGTCCACGAGAACTGACGTGACCAAGGAATAAGTTGGATTTTTTTTTACTGGTTGACTCGCCAACTCGGCGGTCGACTTGCCAGAGAACACTGCGTGGTTTTATTTGTCCATAAACGTCCTGTACGCCTATATCAGTTCATGATCTCACGAAACTTGATTCCCATATCCATAGCCCTGTCCTCGGGTATCCTAATTCAGGCAGAAGTTTATCGCTCCAGCCAGCTTCTGGGCCATATATGCCCCTGCATTGATTCGGCCGCGGACAGGCCTTGGTCCTCGCTAGCATGGCGCCCCAAGAACAGCTGATTGCCAAAGAATGGCACTACAAAAGTAGGCGTTCCAGCTTTTGTACCCAGGGCGGTGGTTCCAGCTTCACCAGGATATATCACCGCGGAGACGTCAAAAAACCAACCAGGAAGCACGGTACCAAGCATTACGATACCTTCTGAAATTCCAACATCATTCGCGTCTAAACTACCTCACATATTCGATATGAGAGCACGAATTCCCACTATACGAATCGCATCAAGTATCATACATGTCATGGCATTCGTATCCTCAAGTATTATGGCCCGATTGAGATTGGGGTGAGGCCTGCTTCTAGGAAAAGCGGCCAGAAACAGGATCCGAGGCACAGAGCGAAGCAAGATTGGGAAAGCAGAGTCGCGAAATATCAATACGTTGATCTTAGTCGTTTGGTTGTAGTATCAACGCAGGAATCCGGTGCAAAGATCAGCCTGCTGGTCTACAATTTAAGAGATTTCGACAAATAATAATGGATTCGCTACTCATCAACAGTAAATACATACATATGTATGGGGAATCTTCAGGTATAATGATCCAGTAGCTCCAATGGAAAGATGAGGCTGGTAGGGCCGGCGTCTTTCCCCCTAAATCTATTTATGATGTCCCCCAAACCTTGCCGGGTCATCATCTCTACCAGTGTGTAGGTCTAATTTGTCATGACATCATCAGCTTTTTCAAGATTGAACATTAGCCAGCGGATGTAGAAACTCTCGATTCTCGTCAGAGACTGACACATCCTTCATTAATTCAGTCATGTGGCATACCATCGAAGAGGACCTGGAGCACAAACGCACGCAAACATTACATGTATACCTTTTCGCGATTTTCGGCGACATGAAAGATGAGCGAACCCAGGAGGATTTGCGTCTGCAACGAATGGTTTGATGTTTTCATCTCCCTGCATATCCTGTGACAAGTCAAGTGGGGGAACATTTCACCCGATATGATTTTGGACGCGGACACGTGCCATCTTCAGCTTCGACACAAAGATCACCAGCATCCCAGTAATGTCTGTTCGATGCCTCGGCGCCCTTTTGTTCATCTCTCAGCATAACTATCTAGTGTGTGTATGAGACTTTTTTCATGATACATATATTCATTTCATGCGTTCTACATCATGAAAAGGGTAGAGATTATTTCAAGGTCGTGTGAATCATACATGTGCTTTTTCAAAAGAAAATGAAACCCTACAAAAGAGGGAAATGACAGCGAGAAAGAACGATCGAAAATAATGAAAAGATAATGCTTGAAGCCCCAGATGCTGGAGTGACCCTTATAGTGAGCCCCGGGTATTTGAATGATGAAATGCACGAAAAAAAAAAGTTGGTGCAGAGGCATAAAGCTGTCTCGGCGTGACTGGCGTTTGAAAGTGGAAAGGTGTGAAGGAATTTTACATCCTCCCATCAGCTCTTCGTTTCGAAAGGAGGTCGTCTAGAGGTGATATAATTAGGCGGCGGTGCTTGTAAGAGATGTGAATCGTATGGTCGACATTAAATAATAGTCGTGAAACGGAGAGATTGAATATAGATGCGAAATCAGGTGAGCACAGCACTTCTTGATAATCAACAGTCATGGAGCTATTTTTTGCCGGATCGTCTCTTCGTGGTCAATGTATCTTTCATGCTTAGCTGCAAAGACGGAATAGTTGCTTTGTGACTTCCTACTGTTGTCGAGTGCCCGTGATGGTAAGAGCTAGGACGGCCCCAATCACGAAAACGCCAATGATGGACATATAGCGGTTGAGTGTTCTCCACCACTTTTCTCGATCACGGTAACTTGCCATCACTTCAATTTTCTTCTGAACGTTGATGCCCTGCTCGAGGTCTACATGGCTGGTGCTGAAGGCTTTTTCCCTGAATTCCATACCATTGCGAGAGGGAAGTGGCAAGAACGACGCTACCATCCAGGCTGCACTGTTTGTTAGCATGGTGAAAAGTAGATATATCCAGATCGAGGGGTCATACCAAAGGGAAACACAAAGCCAAGCACAAAGAGCACTAACTGAATCCTGTCTCGGAAGAGCTTGCTTTCTTGTGCGGCGAATCTAATCGATGGTGGTCGCCAAATACTATGCATTTGAGCTCTTCTGTCTCGACGAAGATGTGGAGACCAAATACTAGATGTCTGTTTCCGGATTCTGCGAATCATAGAAAGTTGATGATAGGGAATGGGGTCGCCGTGGTTCGACATTGTGGGAGACGTGGGGACGACGACCGCGGATGCACGCCTTTGATGATAGGTCTGCTTCACTGAATTCGAGGCCTGGAAGTTTGTAGAGCGACTCAACTTTGGGCTATGGTGTGCGCATTTAGCAAAATTTGAATACAGGGATTCAGATGATCGGCAGACGGAGAGAAGACGGCGCTCTCCACCGCCGTAATAGACCCTGTTGGGCAGTGTTAGCCACCAGTCTGCCATCAAAGTACACAAAATCCTTGTCCAAGGTTTGTTAAATTACCTTGCCCATGTAGGTATGTAAGAGCGGCTAAAACTGTAACTATGAGAGCTACCCGCGGAACGAAGACCTCGGTCAGAAGGGATGCTGGACAGATAGCTGTGCAGTCTGGTTCTGGATGGATGTCGACGGAGAGCTCCTAATTCAACGAGCCCATCCCCGTGCTCATCTTGATCCCCGATTAATCGTAGACTGCTGCTGTTTGTCTCTTCTGTCCAATTTTTGAGGTAGGCTGGTTGGGGGCGATCTATCCACGTTTCTGAATGCCATACGTTGAGGTCGGCTTTCATGCTGGTAGCATGCGAAGCGTGCTCGCCATCAAAATTTCCTTGCGTGGTATGAGACACGCGTGATGATGGCACTTCGCTACGTTTCTCGCTCTCCAAGACCACTGTAGACATCATCACATTCCATTCGTGCTGCGCTGGAGGTGAAGGGCCGGAGACAGTGGTATCGGCGGCAAAAGTTTCGATGGACGCAGGGCTGGGGATTGAGACCGAGGACCTTGTCCTGACAGAATCTCGCGACCTCTGGCTTGAGATGCTGATTTGATTAGCAATATGCCTCCTCACAGGACGCAATGGTGCCACCACGAGACTTTCTCTAGAGTATTCCGTGTTTAACGGCGAAGCCAAGGTTGGAACGATAGGCGAAGAAGATGTCGAATCTTGATGAAGTACATAATTACAGTTGCTTTCACTAGTCCTTGGTCGGGATTGGTCATCGAAAGACTGCTCGGAGGAGGATTCCCCAAGGACCTCGATATTGGGTCGGGCTGACGAAGCTGACATCTGTTCTGGGTCCAATGTGTCCAAAATCATGACCCGTTTGGTCTGGTTCGGGCATGGGGTTTCGTGGCTCAATGTTTCGTCGTCCGTTTCGGACAAGGTCGAGGTTGAGGGAGGCGAATGAAGAGGTTCTTTGGAGACGATGTTTCCTGATTGACTAGAGCCACGGAGATGAGGGTCGGAGGTGGTGAAGTCATGTTCCGAGCATGAGCCAGCCAAAAAGACAGCATTACGGGAAGGGCGGATGGTCTCTGGTGAGGCGCCTTTCGGGACCTTGCGCAAGCCCCCCCTGAGTTTGTAGTTCCATGGTGATGAGGACTCCTCAGCCTGATTCTTACATGGCAAACGGGTGCAATTCTCGGAACAAGGCGGTGAGGACTCGAGAAGAGTTGTCAGCGGAGAGCTCGGCTGCTCCACAGCAACAGAGTCAGAAACCGTCCTGTCAGTTGAGGAACTTGGGGCGGCGGATGCGCGCCGCGGTAAATGCGTCAAGTTTGGTGCGGAAGACGGCGGATATACTTGGCGCAACAGGCTGAAGGTCTTGTCAGGGTTAACAGAAATGACCTTTTTACCGCGATAATATAAAGGGGAAGGCGAGATCGGAGCAAGCGGCGCAGGAGACGATCCAGTCGGATTCGAATTCGGGTTCGTAGTATTCGCAAGTTGAGCTGCAACATCGGAGTTGAAACCGTCCCTGGATTCTCGATCCGTATCCGGTGATGATGAGTAATTAGGTTCTAGTCGCAGATTTGAGTTATCTGCAACAGCATGGCCACCATCATCAGCTTGATCCTGGAATTGGGGAGAGACCGGACAAGGTGGTGCCGCGCCATCGGTGCTAAGCCTTGGTGGAGTGTAGGGAACAACGCGGATTTGTAGTCCGTGAGGTTCCAGGGAGTTGTGCTGGTTGAGAGCCTTCCCATGCTTCGATGGAGACGCCGGCATCTTCATGCTAGACAGGGTTGGCTTTGTCGACTGAAACGTCCGAGAACATAACTCCGGTTGAAGGTAACGGCGTTTTAGGCCGATAGAGGAAGAATGATAGGTCACGGCTGGGTGAAGGAGATGGATGATACGATGATATCGTTCTCCTTCGTCCTCACAAGAACCAGGTTTTCAACGTCTTGCGTGACTTGAGGCGATTTCGATGCGCTGAGCGGTGATCCGACGACAGGGGACGGTGATGTCGGAGACTAAATCGAGTTTCGAGATCAATTTGAGCGAGCGAACGGTGTGAATTGTCGGGAGCGAGATGTTAGATGCCGAGAGAAACGACGACGAAAGGCTTGAGTGCAATTGTACAGAAATGAAAGGCAGCCAGTAAAGAATGTGCGATTAATTAAATGAGTAGCGAATAAATGATTGTTGGATTCAAAGGAGAGTTAGAAGACAAATGAAATCGACAAGAGCGAGAGCGAGAGCGAGAGCGAGAGCGGCGGTGATGGCGCAAGGGAAGGAAGGGAAAGGACGAAAGAAGCCGCAGCATAGAGTCTAATCGCACAAGTGCAGTCGAGACGGTACTTTATTATTGTACTTACACAGATAAAAAAATACCTACCTACCTAGGTAGGTAGTAGGTAGGTACCTAGTAGGTAGCATGTATATTGTACATGTAAGTCCATACAGTACACGCTCCCTGGGAACTACATAACAGAGGTACTGTCAGAGTACTTACACATCTGGCAGAACACCGCTGGTCGCCCTTCGGATATACCATCCGGACCCTAGCGACCCAAACATCTTCTCTTATTACTGGACGCACCTAAAGCCATTGTCGCTGGGTTGACAAGCGCCGAGTGAAACTGTCCTTCAATCCTTTCGTGGCCAAAGGATGGATGACACCAGTCAGTCAGTCAATCAGTCAGTCAGGCAGTCAGAGACGGGGCCTGACGGCGCTTGCACAACGGCGCATACGCTAGCAGACGGCACGTAGGTAGGGGTAGGGCCCGTAAGGGACTGGACAAAGCTCGATTGGCTCTGACCGCCTGGATGCCGAGGCTCGATTGGGAAAGCGTTAGCGGGGCCACCGTCTGAATCGAGCCAGTCGAAAGCCATCAGCGTGCATGAATAGCGGGTGTTGTTTTAATGACATCCTGCACGAAGGCTTTTCCACTGCATGAGGAAATTGCGCCTGACGCATGACCAAACTAACATTTGAGAATCAGGAGGAGGTCTGGTATAACACACCAGACCCTAGAGGGACGGCAATAAACTCGAGGATGGCCCGGATCATGCTTCTAGCAAGACCAAATCTCATTCCCTGTCCTCAGGTTTTGCCTCTGTCGGTCGGTCTTGGCCGAAGTAGACCAACACCGACTGACACGTGCACCTGGTCTGATCGCCTCCTTCCACGCCAGCATGGGACGTTTTACTGGGATACAGTGAAGGCGTGACGCGTGCTAACCCCCAGCCAGCAGCCCCAGCAGCCCCAGCAGCCCCAGCAGCCTCGATGAAGTGCCATGGATGCAATGCTCATCAGTGCTGACAGACACCAGACATCATCCCCGATTTCCCTCCACCACCGTCACCAGTGCAACAAGAAGCACCTACGCCCTGCGCGACAATCTTGTCCCCCTCCGCAAAACCATGCTGGACTTGCGCCGCGCTCCCATTATGGGCATGACGGGCCTGTTCTAGCTTCAGCTCCATGAAGCTAAAGGAACTCAGGCGCCATGTCGGCCCTAGGGGCCCAAGATCTGCAGGCGGACGAGGTGAGAGCGCGGTTGACACCTGGCAGCAGCACGAATTGGACGAGAAGTCCAGGCGTTCAATTGGCATGAAAGCTGAATGAATAAATATGGACCGTTGAAGTTTGGATTAGAAGGCCAGATTTTCCGAGTTTCCTTTCGGTTCTTTCTCTTTCAGACACATTCAACATCTTTAACCTTCGTTTGTTCACACTCTATAGTCATTACAGGTCGAATTCCAAGTTTCACATAGATAAGCTCGGAATGACTTCCCGTGTCAACAGAGTCTCCGTCTCGCTACTAACGACGCTACGGGCGGAAGAGGTCATTCTTTCCGTTTCTAATGAAACAATTGGGTACTCCGGTGGTGGATAATCCGACGAATTATCCACCCTTCCAGCCTCGATATTCTCCGAGGACACGCTCTCGTACTCGGGAGGACGAGGTGACTCTATCCCAAACCCTATTTCCACGAGCTCGGGGCGTGAACCAGCATGATCATCGCCGACAGATAGGCTTGACGTCGTCGACTGTGGCCAGACTCTTGATGCAGAACGACCTGCGTTCAAATCGCGGTCCACGCTGAACAAAGAGCTCGCGCCGCGCTCTCGTCCATGAACGCCTGATAAATAAGCGCCGTGGGTTACCGACATTGTAAAGCTGGCTGCATCGGAAAGAAGTCTCGTCCGTTCGCCTTCATTGCTGCTTGTCCGTAGTCGAGTGCCATTGTGTCTGGCCACACCGAGGTCTGCATAGGAGACACTGGAGACAGACCTTTGTCGCTGCTCTTGAATGCGGCTGACATCCTGACGCAACTCGTGAACTGTGTGATTATAGCTAGCATCCCGAGATTGGGATCGAGCTTCCAATAACGCACTACTATCCCCGCGCTGCTGGGCATCCTGTCTCTGTCGCCTAACTTCCTCACGCTCTGCCGCGCGTTGCCGCCTGGCCAGTCGAATTTGATAGATGGTTTCCATTTCTTCGTCTCGAAGAGACTCCTGCTCTTCGAGAGTAGGAAGATTCACGACAATATCAACTCCACCTCGCTCACCTGCTCTGCCAATAACTTGCTCATTGTGCGCCGCGAGAGCACGATATGCAGGTAAAGTTATGACGGAACGAACGGATAGATTTCTTTCGACAAGAACGTCCTCCTGCGGCGTTCTCTCGGGATGTGTTTGTTGCAATGTCTGTCGACGATCACTTGATGTGCTTTGGAGCGGATGAGCCTGCCAAGTTCCATCGAAACTGTAGCTAGATGCTTGCTCATATCTGCACTGACCTCCCTTTCTCTTGCGCGCCAAAACATTGAGAAATGAACAACATCCGGCCCAGCCCACTGCCTGGACACCTTTTTGCTGCTGTCGGCGTGCTTTGATCAATGCAATGGTCATATAAGACACAGCGGCGAATACAGTGATAGAAGCAAAGACGATCTTATTTGCCAGCTTTGATTAGCATGGTGATCTGCATAGGATGCAAAATTCGTTGTTTCGGAACAGAGCGTACAATGATTGTTAAGTTCTTGCTGTCAAGCTCTCGTCGGAACGAACGGAGTCGCCTCCACGGTTTGAGAAGTGTAGTCGCAGAGTCCGGTAGCCGCATGGTTAATAATGGCAGAGTTCGAGGATATTCCTATCATATTTACTAGAGCACATAACAAGTTTACGCCCAACCAACAAAGAGAAAAACGAGGGTCGGTCAGGCTGGGTGGGGGAGGGGAGGAGAGCCTGGCTGGTGTAGCCGCGGAACTCTGCGAGTCTGTCCTTGCTGAACAGTGCGCCGCGTGACACAGAAAGGACAATGACAACTACCCGAGACAATAAATTTGAGTGATCAGCAAGGTTGGCTCTGTCCTCTATACGGGGGCGGATGGAGGAGTTACTTTCGCACGAGGGAAGAAGGAAAAGGTTTGCGACTCTTTAGGGTTTCGTGGTAAGATCAGCCGCAGTAGCTCTGTCAGCTGTATTATGTCCAGAGCCACCATGCGCGCAGATCGGCCAATAAAATTCTTGTAGATTGACAGCCTAACGGCAAAGCAAGAACTTCACGGCCGTAACCTAGACAAGTTGTACGACTATGGCTTGATGCTGAGGCAGCTACCTACTGTGCCTATTCGTGCAATAACTTTAGACGCTAAGAGTTCAAGTTGTTCCAAAGTCTCCACAACACACAATCGTAGGAGCAGAGCTGCTTTGTTGAGACAAGGCAAGGATCTATTGAGCGACTGGGTCCGTCGTCATGGCCGCATTTGAGACATACAAACCTGAGTTCGAAAGTAGACGGATCTCACGGAGGCTGTATAGATGGGATGATTTAAGCAATAATTCTTAATTGCAGTTGATATCAAAAAGGAATGCGACGATCCTTCAAAGATCTTCTGTCTCAACATATATGCTGCTCCAAATGAAGATGAGAACACCTGGTTTCAGAGAAGATGGTAGTTTTGAAATATCGGTGTTGTGGTTTCAACCGAGTTTCTTTTCAAGTTTCTTCAACATCCCCGTCACGCCCCTTTCTAAACGACTCGTACTTTCCCCCATCACCCCTCGTGGTTCCGTTCTGCCCTGATATTGCGGTGGCTTATTGCCACTAAGCTCAGACTCGGTTGGTTTGTAAAACTGCTGGTGTATTGTGTAATCTGGACTGCTATGCTGACCGCGGCTTGAGGAGTTGTCTGAATAGCTCTGCGTTTGCCCAGTTGGAGTGGGAAGAGCCCTATTTGGAGGTACTTGTTGTGAAAATTGAGCTGGCGAGTGGGAGAATGATGTGGGTTGCGCTGGAGGGAGAGAAAAAGTTGGTAGTGACAATATTGTCGACCCAGGCGTTGCACCACTACCCAATGAATCGTTGAGTCCTGGAGATGCCAATGAGGCGTTTATAGGTATTGTATCAGCTCTTTGTGATAATTGTTGCCGTGGCGGCGCTGAGAAATATGATGGAATCGCTGGATTATTGATTGCATTCGGGGGTAGCCTTGGGCTTGTCACCCCGAGCAGAACCTGAGATTGGTGCGGGAAAGCAGGAGAAAATGGTTGTCTCTCATAGTCATGCGCTACTGCCACCGCAAGAGGATTCAAAGGATCTTCATCGGGAGGAGGCGTCTTTTCCCGATATTTAATCGGTTCTGGGGCCGCCGGAGCCGCGGGATTATATGCCATCGGAACAAACCTTGCTGTTTGGGAGGGTGGTGGTAGTGGTGGCGGAGGAGGAGGAGGGGGAGGAGGATGCGATGATGTCCGTCGGCTTGCTGAAGTCACTGATGCTGCACTAGCCGGGAGATTACGAGACGTAGCGTCTAGTGAAGATGAATCTTTTCGGCATTGCGAATCTGAAAAGGCCATGCCCTCTAAGCTCTGAATAACCGAATGCATGCCTGGTTGAAGCGCGGGCTCGTCCGAAATTTCCATCTGCGTAGGAGGCAGCACCCTTCTGACACCGTTGACGAATTGCAAAGCATCTTCAGAATTCCAGAAGTAAATGTCCAGGGAATGAAGTTTGTAATTATACTTGGTTTCATTTTTCAGGTCGTAGCTCGGAAGATGCCATTCACTGTCATCTACAGAGTCACCAACCACGAGCGTCACCATGCAATGTTGCTTATATGAATAATATACATGCACTCGATCGAGAACTGTTCACTAAAAGTTAAGCTTATTTTCACGTTTTCAAATCGTCGAAAAGGGAACTCCTTACGCCCATCGAAGGCATCTTGTTCGGCGGTGCCCGGATGGTTAGCTACTTCCACGCGACAGCGTCTCTGAGAGGCGTTCTCGAAAAGATAAACATATGAGCCTTTGTCGAAGCGATGATGCCTAGGGTTCATGGCAGCAGAGCCAAAGAAATAATGAATGTCGCCGAAGCTGATTATATGACGGCATCATGAGAATGGTTCCTTCTGGCTGCTATTGAAAGAGTGCAAAAGCACTTACAGTGTGGCCACATTCTCCTCGCCAGCTCTAGCCGCCATCTTGCTTGACAATGAGGGGCTGAGATCACGATGACTGAGGGCCGCTGATGAAGGTCTTGCGGAAGCGCTGCTTCATTGAACGAAAATAATGAATTGTGTGAACTGTCGACGATCCAACGACGGCTGAGCTCTTGTGCTAAACGCACCAAAACAACAAACCAAAGTGCTTTTGTGCGAGAATGCTGGGCCCGTATGCTGACCACTGCGGAGAAAAGCATGAAGAAAGAGGAAGACGAGACTGGGGCGCCATATCAACTGATATGTACATACTCGTAGACCTACTTAGGGTGTGATCCACGAGAGCCTGCAGACTTTGCAGTCGACAAGCGCAAGTACAAAATATATGTGGATTACTATAGGGCACCTACTTTGTACTGTCCCTGCGTTGCATTTTTAGTGTATATAGCGTTTCTTAACTGCCTTTCTAGCTAAATTTCTATATAACTATATTATTAAATTTTCCTTACCTTTATAAATAAGGTATACTAGAGTTATTTTATTATTTACTACTTATAAGAGGTATATTCTATACTATACTATAACCTTTACTGTCTTAGTTAGTTATTTAATAGACTTTAAAAGAGATAATCCTTTTTCTTAAGTTATTACTTAAAGCTTAGTGGGATTAATAGCTTAATAATAATAAAATAAATATTATAAGAGATATCTTTAAAACCTTTATTTTAACCTTTAATAGCAAATTCCTTTATTATTAATAAAATATAAAGATTCTTAAGAATTGCTTTCTATATCTTTAGGGTCTTTAGTAAGCTTTTTATACTATAAAGGGTTTATTTAGCACTATATATAATAAAAAGACTAGAATGCTTTAAATAAGCTAGTAAAATGCTTAGAATATTACTTCTATATATAAATATTTTAGAAATTACCTAGTAACTAAGCCTTTACTTATAAGTAAAAGTATTACACTATTAAAGTAATTAGAGATTTTTTTTACTAACCTTCTAGCTAGGGATATTATTATTAATACTAATAATAACTAGGGTTTTGTTACTACTACTACTACTAAAGCTATAAATAAAGATAAAGTAGAAGGAGATAATAATTCTCTAAAAGAAGAGTAATAAAGATAAAAGAAGGAGCCTAAAGACCCCTAGAATAATAAGAATAAGGATCCTAGTAGACTAAATAAAGATATCTTAGTAAAGGATAATAATTTACCTTCTTATCCCTTTTATAGAAGGGCAAATAATAATATAACCCCTAGTTAGCTGTGTTTAAATATAACTAGGCTAGTGGCTAATAGCTTATACAACCCCCCTATAACGCCATTACCTAGTAATAGCGCACTAAATTAGTTATTTAGAAGTTTATAATAAAAGCAAATTATAGTATAGTTATCTAAGCTTTAATAAGTTATATTTAATATATTTAGGCTAAGGGATAAGGGTGTTACGGTCCGCACATGACAGCGTAACCCGCCACATATAGGAGGGTTCCGCTCCCCTTTTCTTCTAATAATAAATAACTTTAACTATACATACACTTAACCACTTACCTATAACTTAAGTGTTCCCTCTCTTATAACTTTATGATGTACTGTACCTATAGTGTAAGTACCCCTAATTTACGTATAATATCTAGTATATAATAAGTAGTAGTAATTACTATTTCTTTTATATACCTATTTACTGTGTAAGAGCTAATAATAAAAACTACAAACCTTATATTAATAATAAAAGAAAACTAGTAAAGTCTACCTATTAGCCTAAATTCTCTAATTACTAGCTTTATTATAGAAAACTAACTGTAGTAAATCTATTATTTTTAGGCTTTCTACTAAGACTTTCCTAACCTTCAGAATAGAAAAAGACTGCTTTTATTATAAAAAAATATTAAGAACCTTTAAACTCTTACTAAATATTAATACATTAATAGTAACCTTTAGATTTACCTAGAGCCTTTAGCTATTAAAAAACCTATTTATTAAAACCCTATAGATTTTACTATAGTTAATACTAAGTAAAAAACAGTAAAAGGTATTATCTATAAAGCTAAGCTAGAATACCTCTTTAAATAAGTAGATTTAGCACTAAAGAATAACACTACTATACTAAAGAATAGCCTAAAATATAGGGAAAATACTAATATTATAGGTATATATAGCGTTCTAGAGAATAAGTTAATAGAAGACTTAGTAAGTATAGGAATTAAGGGACCTTTAAAGACCCTAAATATTTTATTTTATACTAAGGAAAACAATACCTCTTTATAGGAAGGGGACTATATTAGCGCTAGCTCCTACTAGGAAACTATCCTAAAAATAAGAATCTACTCTTATATAACTTCTAGCGCACTAAATCCTCTTTTAAGACTACTATTAAATCCTATAGGAATTAACTAAAATAAGGTAGTCTCTTACTCCTTTAATAGTTAGGTAGAATGCATACCCTTTCTATAGGTAATAGAAACTTAGGGGTAATAGTATAAGCCTAATATATATAATAAATTTTAGTAATTTCTTACTAATATATATAACTAATAAAAGGCTGCCCTTAATAAGATCTACTATAGTAGTATAAAGGAAATTAGTAAAGTAGTGACTTGCTTAACCACTGCCCTAAATGCCTCTAGACTAGCTAAATCTTACTAATAAATTATAAAATAAGCTTAATACCCTTTATTTACCTTAAAATAGGCTCTAACCTTAGATATATAGCGCTTTATAGCATTCTTTAGAATAATAAGTGCGTAAGCATAACTAGCTTATATAATAACTATTAATACTTACTATACTAAGACCTTTTAGCTTAGAGGATACCTAGTAAATAGGGAATTTTATAAGGCTTTATATAACCCCCTACTCTATAATAAGCTATACCTAAGGAATGCTATATATGCTTAGAAACTATTATTTATACCTATAGAGTAGTAACTTAAGGATAAAGACCCTTATAAGGATTTTACTGTCTAAGCCTCTTTAACTATAAACTATTTAATAAAACCTTTATAGAAGCTTAGTAATATTAGGTATCTTAACCCTAAGACAGATCTAAATAATATTAATAGTAAGGCTATTAAGTATAAGAGTAAATCCACTATCTTTATAAATATAGACCTTTAAATTTAGGTAGTTAGGAACTACTATAGTTATACTAGTTCTAACTACTAGGAATAAATTAAACACTAAGTATAGTACCTCTTTTATAGCACTGCCTATATATAGTACTATTAATATCTTAATAATATAGAAAAGGCTATAATTTTCTATAACTTTAAGTTAGTTTTTACTATAGTTAAGAAGGAATTTAGTGTTAAGATCTAGGACACTATAGCATAGCTTAATTAAGCTAAATTTACTAGGGATAATATATTATCTAAGACATTACTATATAAGTTTACTACTAAGATTTTCTTTTATACTAAAGCTAATAGGGAATCTACTAATCTTTAGCTCTTTATATGCCTTTACTATAAACTCTACGTAGAACTCCACTAAATCTATCCCTGACTAGTGGAATTAAACCGCTATAATATATATATTAATTTAATAAAAGGTGTTACGGTCCGCACATGTTAGCGGAACCCAACACATATAGGAGGGTTCCGCTCCCCCTTTCTTCTAATAAGAAACAACTTTAACTATACATACACTTAACTACCTACCTATAACTTAAGTGTTCCCTTTCTTTATAACTTTATAATGTACTGCACCTATTGTGTAAGTACCTCTAATTTATGTGTAACATCTAGTACGTAATAAGTGGTAGTAATTACTATTTCTTTTATATGCCTATTTACTACATAAGAGCTAATAATAAAAACCATAAACCTTATATTAATAATAGGAGAAAACTAGCGAAGTCTACCTATTAGCCTAAATTCTCTAATTACTAGCTTTATTATAGAAAACTAACTATAGCAAATCTACTGTTTTTAGGCTTTCTACTAAGATTTCCCTAACCTTAAGAATAGAAAGAGACTGCTTTTATTATAAGAAGACATTAAGAACCTTTAAACTCTTACTAGATATTAATATATTAATAGCAACCTCTAGATTTACTTAAAGCCCCTAGCTATTAAAAGACTTATTTATTAAAACTCTATAGATTTTACTATAGTTAACACTAAGTAGAAAATAGTAAAAGGTATTATCTATAGAGCTAAGCTAGAATGCCTCTTTAAATAAGCAGATTTAGCACTAAAAAACAATACTATTATGCTAAAGAATAGCTTAAAACGCATAGAAAACATTAATATTATAGGTATATATAATGTTTTAAAGAATAAGTTAATAGGAGACTTAGTAAGCGTAGGAATTAGGGGACCTTTAAAGACCCTAAATATTTTATCTTATACTAAGGAAATAATGCCTCCTTATAGAAAGGGGACTATATTAGCACTAGCTTCTACTAGGAAACTATCTTAGAAATAAGAATCTACTTTTATATAACTTCTAGTATACTAAACCCTTTTTTAGAAGCACTATTAAATTCTATAGGAATTAACTAAAATAAGACAATCTCCTACTCCTTTAATAGTTAAGTAAAATATATACCCCTTTTATAGGTAGTAGAAACTTAGGGGTAATAGTATAAGCCTAATATATATAATAAATTTTAGCAATTTCTTGCTAATATATATAACTAATAAGAGGCTACCTTTAATAAAATCTACTATAGTAGTGTAAAGGAAATTAGTAAAGTAGTAACTTACTTAACCGCTGCCCTAGATGCCTTTAAATTAGCTAAATCTTACTAGTAAATTATAGAACTAGCCTAATACCCTTTATTTGCCTTAGGGTAGGCTCTAACTTTAGATATATAGCGCCTTATAGTATTCTTTAAAACAATAGGCGTGTAAGTATAACTAGCTTATATAGTAACCCTTAATGCTTACTATACTAAGACCTTTTAGCTTAAGGGATACCTAATAAATAGGGAATTTTATAAGGCTTTATATAACCCCCTACTTTATAATAAGCTACACTCTAGGACTGCTATATACACTTAGAAACTATTATTTATACCTATAGAATAGTAACCTAAGGATAAAGACCCTTATAAGGATTCTACTATTTAAGCCCCTTTAGCTATAGACTATTTAATAGAACCCTTATAGAAGCTTAGTAATATTAGGTATCTTAACCCTAAGATAAATCTAGATAATATTAATAATAAAGCTATTAAGTATAAGAATAAATCCACTATCTTTATAAATATAGACCTTTAGATTTAGGCAGTTAGGGACTATTATAGTTATACTAGTCCTAGCTACTAGGAATAGATTAAACACTAAGTATAGTACCTTTTCTATAGCGCTGCCTATATATAGTACTATTAGCACTTTAATAATATAGAAAGGGCTATAATTTTCTATAACCTTAAGTTAGTATTTACTATAGTTAAGAAGGAATTTAGTGTTAAGATTTAGAATACTATAGTATAGCTTAATTAAGCTAAATTTACTAGGGATAATGTATTATTTAAGATATTACTATATAATTTTACTACTAAGATTTTTTTTTATACTAAAGCTAATAGGGAATCCACTAATCTTTAGCTTTTTATATGCCTTTACTATAAACTTTATATAGAACTTTACTAAATTTATCCCTAACTAGTAGAATTAGACTGCTATAATATATATATTAATTTAGTAAAAGGCAAAAAATAAAACCTAAGAGACTTTATCTTAGGTAATAAAACCTACTATAGGGCTAAAAAGAATAAGATCTAGTCTTCCGCTTACCTCCTTATAGAGGACTTAGACTTTATAGCTAAGGATTCCCCTTACTATAGCGTTAATACTTACTAAAACAGACCCCCTTAGCGCAATAGCTACTATAGAGGCAGCTATAGTCTACCTTAATGCTAGTAGAGTAGTTACTACTAATACTTATAGAGCTATAAAAGGTATTATAGATCTAGTAATAGATATAAATATAGAAACTACTAATTATAAGGCTAATTATACCCTTTTTAACCTAACTATAGTTATTTCTATAAAGGTTATAAAGGGGCCCTATAGTAGTCCCCTAAGGATTCCTATAGAAGTATATTAGTGGCTACCTTATACACTAGGGAGTTAAACGCCCCTAAGCAATATAAGGAAGCTAAAACCTATTGCTATAACTCCTTTAGGCGCCCTTACTATAACTATAAAGGCTATAAACCCTAATTTTATAAGAAGTAAGTGCCTAAGGATAGTAATAATATAAACTATATAGTTATAGTGAATAACTTAGATATAAAAGCTAAAGAGTTTTACCTAGTATTATTAGAATATTATATAGTTAAGGAGGGAGTTATTAAAAGTAACTTTAATAAGGATAAATTTAACTTTATAAATGCTTTTTATGCTAGGGAACCTATATCTCCCTTTATTATATACTATAAAAAAATTATAGTATCTAAAGGATTAACTAATAGTTAGGTTATTAAAGCTATTATATAGCTATATTAGTTAGAAATTACTAAAAAAAGGAAGGTAACTACCTATTTTAAAGTAAACCTTTGCTTTAATAACTAAAGGTAAAACTATAAGATCTGCCTTAATATAAGAACCTTATTAATATTAGTTAATAAGAAGTAGCTTTAATAGAATAGTTATAATATTTAATAGAGAACCTAAAAGCCTAAACCTATAAATAGTATAAATTCCTCCTTTTATATTATAAAAACCGCTACCTTTTACTTTTATATTAAGAGTAAAGCTAAAGGAAAGTTAGTGTTTAGTCACTTTATTATAACTACTAATGTAATAAAGAAACTTATATTAAAATTATTAATTAGTATAGATTTTATATATAATTATAGCATTAAAATTAACTTTATTAACCCTAGGGTTATTTTCTAATCTATATATAATATAACTATACCTAGCTATATTTTCCGCCCTACTAATATAGTCCTAATTAGAAGAGTTATTATAATACACTATATTACTATACTGCTGTATAGCTTAGAATTAGTGCTAGTTTTTTAGAAGGACTATATAGTATATAAGGCTACTAATATCTATTATTTTGTCTTAAAGAACTGCTAGATTTTTAATAGTATTGTGGATTATAGGTAGGTAAAATGCTTACTAATTTATAACTTTATAAATCTTCTAATTTATATTAAGCCTAACTAAAGGCTAGGGAACCTTTAAGGCCTAGATATAGTAAACTCCTACTTTACTATAGATAATATTAAGACTTTCTTTGCTTTTTATAGTTATAATATTAATATTCTATAGGGCTATAAAGAGCTAGTAGCGCTAAAGAATATCTTCCCTTTTAAGGCTAAGGGAGATAATAAGGACACTGCTAATAACCTTAACCTTAGAGTGGTTAATAGTAGCGTCCCTTTATATAGTATTATATACCTAAATAATATCCTATTTATTATAAATAAATTTAGCATTAAAATTATAAATCTTAACCTAATAGCTATAGAAAAACTTATTAAACTTACTAATAAATATAATATTTACTATAACTAAGGAGTAGTGCTAATGCCTAAGAAGGAGTAGATATATATTAACTTTATTAATAGTTAGTAAAATTAGTTAAAACCCTTATAAGTATATTATTTAGGTAGAAAAGATTTTAAGAAGTTTTATAAAATCTTTAATAAAAAGTATAAAGCTAGTAAGGTATTTTACCTTAGGGTAGGAGAAAAGGCACTATACCCTTACCTTAGCTTTCTTATTTAGTGTAATACTAGAAAAGAATATAAAGAAAGGGTAGTAATTAATATAAAGCTTATAAATAGTATTACTATTCTAAATATATACCCTTTGCCTAACTAAGGGGATATTATAGAGAATATATATAGAAAGTATTAAATATCCTTTCTTAATGCCTTTAGTTTCTTTAACTAACTCTTAGTATAGTGTAAATACTATAATAAAATAGTAATTATCTTTAAAAAAGGGATTAAAGTATTTTATATTATAATATAGGGATATAAAAATTCCCTAGTATATACTTAGTGCTTTATAAATAAGTAATTCTATAAACACTATACCTTTATATAAGTATATATTAATAATATTATAATTTTCTTTAATACCCTTAAAGAGTACCTAGCTTACCTTAAGATTATATTTAAAATCCTTAAAAAGTACTGCCTATATATTATAGCTAAGAAGTTATTTATTAGCTATTTATTAATTTAATTCTTAGGTTTTATTATAAATATAAAGAGTATTACTAATACTAGTAACTATATTAAGGTATTTAAAAACCTCTAAATACTTACTATACTCTTAAGCCTTAAAACCTTTATAGGGATAGCTAGATTCCTTTATATAGGGATCCCTTAGTTTAATCTATATATTAAACCCCTATAGAATAGGAAGATTAAAATACTTTAGAATCTTTATAAGAAAAATAAGCTTTTTATTAGGTTATTTAAGTAAGTATAAAAATATATAGCTTAGTAGATAAGTTTTACACCCTTTAAGTAGAAAATTATATTCTTTAAGGTAATTTAGGAACTCCTATACACTAAGATTTTACTCTAATACTATAACCCTAAAAGACCTCTTTTCTTTAAGGTTAATATATATAAGGAGAGTTTTAGCCTATATACCTTTTAATTAGTAGTTAATTAAAATAATACTAGTATCCCTAAGAAGAATATTAGTAGTAATAAACTTTACCCTATTTTATTTCTCTTTTAGCTAACCTTAGCTATTAAGAAGAGGTATAGCTTAATAGAGATAGAGGTTACTGCTATTATATAGGGGATAAGGAAGCTAAGGAAAATAGCCTAATCTAACTTATTACTTATAAATATTATTACTAATTACTTACTAGTAAAGGGAATTATTTAGTATACCTTATTTATAATAATAAATCTTAATAAAGCTAACCTTAAGCTTACTAAAGTTATAAATTATCTCTTATAGTTTAAAATCTATATTATTTATATTTTTAGTACCTTAAATATAGTACTTAATGCACTCTCTTGCTTGCTTATTAATATTAGCTATAAGGAAGTAGCTAACTATAGTAAATTTAATAAACTTAATACTTATATATATTTTAGAGAGAAATCTATAGCTTTTACTATTATAAATAAGAATCTAAAGAATTCTATTATAATAGAGTACTAATATAATATAAAGTATAGCTAAATTATTAAGGGTATTACTATATATAGGGAAAGGCAATGCTAAGCTAATTAGAACTAACTATAAATTCCCCTATATAGCTAGGACCTTTAAGACAATAGACTTCTTTACTACTATAATTTAAAAGGATTATACTAACTTTATATCCTTTAAAATTATATAAAAACTCTCCTTTAGCTAACTTATAATAATACTTACTACTTTAGCGTAGGGAGAATAGCTAAGGAGCTCTTTACTGTCTGCTTTCTATAGATAAGTAGCTAGATACACACCTATATAGTATACTATAATATCTATAGAGAGAACGCAGTTCTTTAATTTTAAGCCCTAAAAGAAATAAGACTCTTTTAAATAAAGCTAGTGCCTTTTTATAGTATTTTATTAGATTTTATTACTAATATACTAGAAGTTAGCTTTATAAATATAATATAGGTAGTAGAAGGATTCACTACTTATAATTTACTTTACCTAGTAAACTATCTCTTTAGTAAGAAGATAATCCTTATCCTTAGCTATAAAGAGTATTTAGTAAAAATTTAAGCTAAACTCCTACTTAAGGGACTTTACCTTACTAACTAGGGGCTACTATAAGAAATTATTAGTAATTAAAACTCTAAGTTTATCTCTAACCTTTAAACTATACTTTTTTATAAGCTAAGAGTAAAATTTCTTATAGCTATAGCGTATTACCTATAAACTAATAGCGTAGCTAAGCATAAAAACTAAACTATAATTATTATAATATAGTATTACACTATAATTAATCTAAATATCCCCTAGCCTTTAATACTTCTAGTACTTTAACACTACCTTAATAATATAGCTATAGCTTTAATTAACTAATTACTTAATAAACTTATACTTAGCTATAAGCTACTTATAGTAGTAGACCTTCTTATAGATCTAAATAAATCTATTATAAATCTTAATAATACTAACCTTTTAGTACTTTAAAAGTTATACTAAAGGGAGGCTAAGTATACTATTATAATAGTAGCTATACTTATAAAAATCTAATATAACTCTAGGTATAACCTAGTAAATATTAATATTAAGGATATAGTATACCTTAAGCTATACTTAGAATATAAGCTCCTAAGTAGGCCTAAAAAGAAATAGTCTCCCTAGTATACTAAACTATATAAGGTCTTAGAATAAATCTCTTTTCTCTCTTTTTACTTTAATTTTCTACTAACTTTAAAGGTCTATTTAATAGTTTTTATAGCCTATATTTAGAAACTATAATAAGGTAAAGACCCTTTTAAAAGAATTAAACTAGCACTATTACTAGTAGATTTAACTAAATTAGGTAAAGTAGACTACTAGGAAATTAAGAGGATTTAAAAGCATTATATATAATTCTTTTAAAAGAAAGGTAAGAAGCCTTATATTAATTTCTTAATTTACTAAAAGGGATACTCTACTAAAAATAATTAGTGGATTTCTAAGAAAGAAATGCATATTAATGCTACTAAGATAGTTAATAAGTACTTTATAAAGAATATTATTAATTAGAATAAGGAATACTATAAAAAAGGCCTTATAATACCTCCTAATTAATAAATCCTAATAATGCTAGCTTTATATTTAATTTTATAAATATATATAGGGAATTCCCTACTAGTAAAAAACATTAATTATTTTCTAACTCCCTATACACTATAAGAGCTTACTTTAAGCTTACTTTTATAAAGCCCTATTAAGGTATATAAAATCCTTCCTTTCCTATACTCTTTTCCTTTCTTTCTTTACCTTCTTTTCTTTACTTTTTTATCCCTTTTTTTTTTAAAAATTTATATACTACTACTCTCTTTCTTATAATAGTTATCTATACTTAATTTATATTTTTCCTTAGCCTATATAAATATACTGCCTAAACTCTTAACCTCCTTAATATATTCTATAGTATATTAAATCCACTAACTTAAGGCTATTTATACTAGTTTTACTAATTACTATACTAAGCCTTAGTAAAAGTTAAGCTAGGAGAAGGCTTAGTAGGATATATATAGTAAACTCCTATATTTCTTCCTATATTTATATAATAAAGCCCTTATTAAACCCCCTCCTTACTATTAACTTTCTATAATCCTTTTAAAGTAGTTAGCTTTTAACCTTAAAAGTAGTATAGAATTCTATAATATTAACCTAGCTAACCTACTAGGTCTTATATTTAATTCTTATCTCTAGAAAACTAATATTCTAACTAGCTAGCTAGGGAGCACTTCTATTATTTAAAGTAGTAAGCCTTACTATAAAGATAGTAGTAATATAAGCATACTCTATACTATACCTTAGCCTACTATAGCTAACTATAATATAAATAAGAATATCCTTAATAAGGATAATGTAAACCCTAACTAGGGGCTAAATAATACTATTAATATTAAGAAAGAGACCCTAATAGGCCTATCTTTAATAAACCTAGCTAGTAAGCTAGTAACTACTACTAAGGAAGTAATAAAATACATTACTAATACTATAATATACTAGTACCTCTACTAATTTATAAGAGCTAATAGCAATCTATATATACCTTATAATGCATTAAATAATATTAACTTTATTACTATAGTTAATATAGGAAAGGACTATATAAAGTAGTAATACATTAATAAGTAAAGGCTTAAGAAGAAGGATTAGACCCTTAAGGACGCTCTCTATATTTATAGCGTGGAATTTACTAGGGCTAAAGCTAGAATTAGCTATAATAGCTTTAGTGTTAAGAAAGATAATCCCTTTTATAAGCTATACTTAAAAGTAGTAGCCTACTATATTAATATTTTTAAGGGACTTAATGCCTAAAGCACTAAAGCTATAGTAGTTACTATAAAAGGTAATAAAGCTTAAGCTAAAGGTAAATTAGAACTCCCTATAATTTACACTATTTAAAACTCCCTTTAAATAGTAGTTTTTATTTAAAAAAATAAAGGTAACTATAAAAACTATTACTAAACCTCCTAGCTCCTAGTAAAGTTTATTATTATTACTAAATATATTAGCAATGCCTTTAGCTACCTAAATAGGACCCTTAGTAGCCTTTTAGCAATAGTTAGTAAGTTCTATCTTATAAAGATTCTTAAGCTAAGCGCCTAAGTAGCTGTTACTATATCTAAGTAGTTATTAGGTATATATAATAAGGTCCTTGTATGCATTATAGTGTTAGAAATAGCTATAGCAGCCCTTTAGTCTACTATAATAAACTATAGTAAAACGTTTAAAAAACACTATAATAGCATTAAAGGCCTTATAAATATCTATAATATTATAAAAACTAATACTCTAAGAATAATTAATGCTAAAATTATAGAGGCTACTAAGTTTATAGCTATAGTAAAGGCTATTAAGGATATAGAATCCTACCTTACTATATTAAAAAAGCATAAGTTTATTATAATAGCTTTAATTTCTACTATTAAATTCTTTATTAAATTACTTTAGTTTAAAGTAAAGGCTATTAAGGCTAAGGTATAAACCATTAAGACTATAGGCACCCCTAGGACCTTTACTATAATAAGATCTATTAAACGCACTAGGGATAAGACCCTAACTCCCTAATTAAGGTATTTTATATATAGTAAATATAAGCTAGCTACTATAAGTAGCTTAATAACTATACTATAAAAGGGGAATTCTATTAATCTTTTCTATAAGATATTTTAATGCTCCTATTGTTTCTTACACTACTACTTTAGTAATACCCTATTATAGGAATCCTAATAGTTATATAAATATAAGTAGTTTCTAATTTCTATATTACTTACCTACTTTAAGAGAATAGAGTTAGTAAGAAATATAATAGTTTAATAGAATTACTTAATATTTATAATGCTTACTACTAGAAATATAAAATCCCTATAGAATTCTATTTATATTTAGATAATAATAGTAGTAAATAAGGTATATAAGTATTCTTAACTTTAGGCTATAAAAACTATATCTTTATTTATATAGGAAACCTTACCTATACTAGTGCCTACCTTAAGTTATAGAATATAGTAATATTTAAGGGTCCTTATTTACTTAGCTAGAGCTATAGCCTAGCTACCTAAGTATACTACTAAGTATAAAAAAACTTACCTTACTATAACCCTTTTATAACCTCCTCTTAATTAATAATATTATTACCTTTATATTATAAGTTACTCTCTTTATTTTCTTTATTGCTATTATTAGCATTCCCTTACACCTTACTACACTCCTTACTATCCTTTCTATAGCTACTTTTCTATATAAAACTATTATCTTCCCTATATAGCTATATAGGGTTTCCTTAATTTTTACACTAAAACTATAATATTTAGCTATATAATATTAATGCTACCTTAAGAGACCCTCTTTATTAGAGAGGAAATTAACTAAAACTATAAAGAAATACTTAACCTTTTTACTAAGCTAGGTAATATATGTTTTAAGGCTTACTATAGTGCTAATACTATAGATAGTATAGGATAAATAAAAAAACCCTTTATTTTTAAATTATATTATATTATAACTACTAGGGACCTTATTAAAGGTGGTTTTTATAGGATCTTTCTGCTTTATAAGGTCTATAAATTATACTGCCTCCTAATAAATAGTAGCTTACTAGAGCTAAATATAGCTTTTATTTGCTATATTATAGAACTTAGTATAAATGCTTTTATTTAGCTCCCTTTAATTATTACTATTTATATTAATAAAACTTTTACTAGGTAAGACCTTTAAACCTATACTAAAAGCAGTATTAAGGATATAATAAACCTTTAAGATAAGATTATTCTCCCTAGAATCCTATAGGCTTAATAGCTTATTAATTTCTTTATTTATCTTACTAAGACCTATAACTATCCTAACGCTAGATATATTCTCCTTACCTATTATAAACTAGTAGGAGACTATATTAGTATTTTTATTAGGTATTGCTTATATCTTACTAGTATATATTATAAGGTTCTTTATATTAGCACTAAGAAAGTCTAAACACTTACTGCTTATATCTAAATACTAGCTAATAAAATAACCTATAATTTTTATACTAATAATACCTAAAAGGATTAATATAGTATAAGTGCCCTTAAAACTAAGTAGAAGCTTAACTTTAGTATAGTATACTTTTATAATAATATAGGGTTTACTTAATATTAAAAAGAAGCTAAGGCTATAGTAATAACCCTTAATATTTATACCTTTAATACTATAGCTAACTATAAAGAGTAGGAAATCTTTAAAAGGGTCCTAGCTAACTCTATAGTTTAATACTCCCTTACTAAAGATATCTACTTTATAATAGTATACTAAAGCTATACTATAGACCTTAATAACTCTAGGGCTAATAAGGTTAGCAGCACTAAGTCCTTTAGTAATAGTAATATATTACTAAGTAATAGAAGTAAGTAGTAATAGCGTAGAATATAGTAGTATACTAAAGGTAAACCTTAGAGGCTTTAATAGTTTTATAGAGGATATAGCTATCTATACTAACTTACTTATATACATTCCCTTTCCTTATTTATATAACTTTTATAGGTTAGTTTATAACCTAGCTATAAGCAAACTTCTATAGCTTATTTCTTTTTTCCTTCTAGTTTCTTAACTTTATAAGTGGATTACTATAGACTTACTTTCTTTCCTTTCCTTTTTTTTTCTTCCTTAATTTATATAGCTTAGGATAAGCTATATTTTCTTCTATAAAGGGGGGACCTATTATAGTCTATATATGTTAGCGGAACCTAATATATATAGGAGGGTTTTGCTCCCCCTTTCTTCTAATAAAAAATAACTTTAACTATACATACACTTAACTACCTACCTATAACTTAAGTGTTCCCTCTCTTTATAACTTCATAACGTACCGCACCTATTGTGTAAGTACCCCTAATTTACGTGTGACATCCAGCACGTAATAAAAGGCAAAAGATAGGACCTAAGAGACTTTATCTTAGGTAATAAAACCTACTATAAGGCTAAGAAGAATAAGATCTAGTCTTCTGCTTACCTCCTTATAGAAAACTTAGACTTTATAGCTAAGGATCCCCCTTACTATAGCATTAACACTCACTAAAATAGACCCCTCTAGGGCAATAGCTACTATAGAGGTAGCTATAGTCCACCTTAACACTAATAGGGTAGTTACTATTAATACTTATAAAGCTATAAAAGGTATTATAGATCTAGTAATAAATATAAACATAGGAACTACTAACTATAAGGCTAATTATACCCTTTTTAACCTAACTATAGTTATTTCTATAAAGGTTATAAAGAGGCTCTATAGTAATTCTCTAAGGATTCTAATAAAGGCGCACTAGCAGCTACCTTATATGCTAGGGAGTTAGACACCCCTAAGCAATATAAGGAAGCTAAAACCTATTACTATAACTTCTTTAAACGCCCTTATTATAACTATAAAGGCTATAAACCCTAATTTTATAAAAAGTAGGTGCCTAAAAATAGTAATAATATAAACTATATAGTTATAATAAATAACTTAAATATAGAAGCTAAAGAGTCCTACCTAGTGTTATTAGGATACTATATAGTTAAGGAGGGAGTTATTAGAAGTAACTTTAATAAGGATAAATTTAACTTTATAGATGCTTTCTATACTAAAGAACCTATATCTCCCCTTATTATACACTATAAAAAAATTATAGTATTTAGAGAACTAACTAATAGTTAAGTTATTAAAGCTATAGTATAGCTATATTAGTTAGGAATCACTAAAAAAAGGAAGGTAACTACCTATTTTAAGGTAAACCTTTACTTTAATAACTAAGGGTAGAACTATAAGATTTACCTTAATATAGGAACCTTATTAATACTAGTTAATAAGGAGTGGCTTTAATAGAATAGTTATAACGTTTAATAGGGAACCTAGAAGCCTAAGCCTATAAATAGTATAAATTCCTCTTTTTATATTATAGAAACTATTACCTTTAACTTCTATATTAAGGGTAAAGCTAAAGGAAAGTTAGTATTTAGTTACTTTACTATAACTACTAATATAATAGAGAAACTTACACTAAAATTATTAATTAATATAGATTTTATACATAATTATAGCATTAAAATTAACTTTATTAACCCTAGGGTTGTTTTCTAATCTATATATAATATAACTATACTTAGCTATATTTTCCGCCCTATTAATATAGTTCTAACTAGAAGGGTTATTATAATGCACTACATTACTATACTACTATATAGCTTAAAATTAGTGCTAGTTTTCTAAAAGAACTATATAGCATATAAGGCTACTAGTGTCTATTATTTTATCTTAAAGAACCGCTAGATTTTTAATAGTATTATAGATTATAGGTAGGTAAAATGCTTACTAATCTATAACTTTATAGACCTACTAATTTATATTAAGCCTAACTAAAGGCTAGGGAACCTTTAAGGCCTAAATATAGTAAACTTCTATTTTACTATAAATAATATTAAGACCTTCTTTACTTTTTATAGTTATAATATTAATATTCTATAAAGCTATAAAGAGCTAGTAGTGCTATAGAATATCTTTCCTTCTAAGGTTAAGAGAGATAATAAAAATACTGCTAATAACCTTAACCCTAGGGTGGTTAATAGTAGTGTCCCTTTATATAGTATTATATACCTAAATAATGTTTTATTTATTATAAATAAATTTAGTATTAAAATTATAAATTTTAATTTAGTAGCTATAGAAAAACTTATTAAACTTACTAATATATATAATATTTACTATAACTAAGGGGTAGTGCTAATGCCTAAGGAAGAGTAGATATATATTGATTTTATTAATAGCTAGTAAAATTAACTAAAACCTTTATAAGTATATTATTTAAGTAGAAAGGATTTTAAGAAATTCTATAAAATCTTTAATAAAAAGTATAAAGCTAGTAAGGTATTCTACCTTAAGGTAGGAGAAAAGGCACTATACCCTTACCCTAGCTTTCTTATTTAGTATAACACTAGAAAAAAATATAAAGAAAGGGTAGTAATTAATATAAAGCCTATAAATAGTATTACTATTCTAAATATATACCCTTTACCTAACTAAGGGGATATTATAAAGAATATA
>SRPW01000110.1:0-39764 GCA_018360225.1 Claviceps pusilla | reverse complement strand
AATAAAATTAACCTTACTATTACTTAATAAGCTTATTATAGTTAAAAACTTAAAAAAAGTTATTAAATAAGTAGTAAAGAAAGCTATTAGCGCTAGAAATATAATAGCCTTAAGCTAAGCTAGTATTACTATTAAAGGTACTATCTAATTACTTATTTAATAGATTTAGGCTATAATAGTAGCAGTACTGCCTTATATTTACTATAAAACTATTACTAAAGGTAGTATAATAGCTAAAGCTATATAAAACTACTTACCTAAAGAAACTATTATAGCTATTAACTAAGCTACTAGTATTAATACTACTATAGTAGTGTATTGCCTCTATAGCGGCAACACTATAATTATATTTTAGAATATAGTAAAGCCTTATACTAATAATATAGCCTAGGTTAGCACTGCTTTTAAACTAAAAGCAATACTAAACTAATATATATTTAGTATTATTATTAAGGGCTTTCCTATATACTATATATAGAATTAAGAGAAGGATAATATCCTTTAAAATATAATTATAGCTAATAGGTAAGGTTTAGTAAAGGTTATAGTATAAAAGCTATATAGCACTATAATCTAATCCCCCTTAATTATTACTATTAATAGAGTTAATATAGTAAATAAGCTATACTATACTAGAATTATTTATAAAGCTAAGATATTTAAAGCTAAGCCTTACTATAATACTATCTATCCCTAATAATACTTTAGGTGCTTTAAATTTAGCTATATTACTATATACTATATATTACCCCTATAGTATAGCTACTTTATATTTAGTTAGTATAAGGAGGGTAAATAATTATACCTAGCGCTATTAGGAGCTATATAGAAACGCTATATTAACTACTTAGGACCTTACCTAGTATAGTCCTATATATATAATATTATAAATAAATAATAAAACTATATGTATACTATATACCTAGTATAGCCCCTAGCCTTTACTAAACCTTCTATATTAAAGAAAAATAGTTAGATAGAGGTATTTAGCTATAGCTAAAGAAGAGATATAAGCAATTTACTATTATAAAAAGCTTTACTATAAAAGTAAATTAGTAAACTATACACCTACCTCTTTAATACTAAACTAGAATTAATATAGCGCTTATAAGCTACTATAAAGGCCTTCCTAAGTTAATAACCTATAGCTACTATAGCACTAAATAAGCTAAGCCTAACCTAACACACTATATAGAGTATATAATAAAAGTTATATACTAGAATATATAAAGGAAAACCTAACTTATATATTTAGTACTAGAGTTCTAACCTAAAGCTAATATAATAGTAATATAGAAGCTAGGAACTATAAATAGTAAACTACCTAACCCTAGCTTTAGCTGCTTTTAACTTACTACTTAGGGTAGCTATACTATAATTTATATAAATTACTAGTATAGGCCTAAGGTATAGTTAATATGCATAGGTAAAGACTAATACTTAATAACTTTAGTAAAATACTATATTTACTTAATATATTCCTTAACCTATAAACCTAATTAAATATTACCTCTTATTAACTTTATAGTAGCCTTACCTCTAAACTATAGTGTTTTTATAAAAGACTTTAATTAATACTACCTACTTTAAAACTATTATAGCTAAACCTTAATAAAAAGTAATATACTTTTTATACTAGTAGTATAATAGTAGCTTAAACTTATAATACTATAGGGTAAAGTAACTTAGAGAATATAGGGTAAAAGAAATAGCATTATTAACTATACTTAGGTTATTTATAATATAAAAGCTAAATTTATAGAGGAACTAGACTTTACTAGATTTAACTATATCCTATAGCTTATCTATATTAGCATTAGCCTAAGGCTATATAGTAACCACCTACTTTATTTTAAATAGCTATATATAGAAAATAACCTTATAGTAGCTAAGGTAGTAATATAGTTCTACTATAACCTTACTAAACCCCTACTCTACATACCTATAGAAGTTAATAGCTATATAGAATAGATAATAGCTAAGCTTTAATCTATTATAAACCTAGTAGTTTTAAGGGAACCCTAAGGTAGTTTTAAGCTAAACCTATAGTAAAACTACTATACTAAAGAAGCTACTTAAAACACTAGAAAAGTATTATAATAATAGCAGATATCCTATACTAAAGAGAACTAGTAACTCGCTATTAACATAGCCTAAATATAGTATTAAACTATTAGTAATAAGAGGTATAGCGCCTAGCACTCTACTATTAAAGTAGCTACTGCCTATAAAGAAAGCCTATAGAAACTTAAACACTAAATATAGCTTTATAGTAGACTACTATTAAAATAGTAGTAAATCCCTACTCTTATTTAAAGTAAGGGTATAGATGCTATAACTACTAAGTTATACTAAAAGAAAGTAGCTATACTAACTAACTATTTCTTCCCTTTCTTCTAAGCCTAACTTAATAATATACTAAAGAATTTTAATAATTACCTTAATACTATAATATTCCTATTAAAAGATTACTTTAATATTAATAAAATCTATAGTATTATTAAAAGCCTAGCTAGCTAAAAGGCACTAGAATTAAATAAACTTTTAGCTAGCTACCTTAAAGTGTATAGTAAGCTACTAGCTAAAACCCTTACCTATCTACTTAATATATACTACTATATTAGCTACTACTTAGCTCTATTTTAATAAGTAAAAGTTATTATTTTTTATAAGCTAGGCAAGACCTTAATAGAGTAGTAAAGAGTAAGGGCCTAGCGCTTTATTTTACTTCTTAGTATTATTAGTAAAGTACTAAAGGCAGTAGTAGTAAATTAGCTTACCTTTATAGCTAAATTAAGCAGCACACTACCTAACCTATAAATAGGTAATAGAGTAGATAGGTTAATAGAAGTTATACTAAGTGTTTTAGTAGAATTAGTATATATAGTGTAGCACTATAGTAGTATTATATTACTACTTTAACTAAATATATTAGTAGCCTTTAATACTATTTACTATAAAAGACTAACTTATACCCTTATAGCTACTAGGATCCTTATATAGATAGTAGCATAGACTTACTCCTTTACTACTAAATATACTACTAATCTTTATTTTAATAGTAAATTTATAAGTTCCCTACCTATAACTATAGGTATACTATAGGGATTTCTAATTTCTTTTATTCTTTTCCTACTTTATATTACCCCTTTATATACTAAGCTCTAAGTAGTATATTCTATACTTATTATAAGCTTCTTTAATAATATAAATATACTTATATATAGGTATATAGTAGAGAAAATATAGGATTGCCTTAAGGCTACCTAAGTAATTTACTAAGAATAGTCCTAAGAATTAGGTTTTAAGTTTAATCTAGGGAAGAGTAAACTTATATACTTTACTAAGCAGTGTGCTATAATTATATTACTAGTCTAACTTAGCACTAATATAGTGTAACTAATCTAATCTACTTACTTTCTTAAAGTGTAAATTTATTATAAGCTTTACTAAAAAGCATACTAAAGTTAAGTTAAGTTAAAACTAGTGTAGCAGTGGCTTACACTTACATTACTAGTAGCTTTAACTTAGGGATGCTTATTATATAATATATAACTCTTATATATATAGGTTATTTAGAGTATAATTATATATAGTATAGAATTATACTATACCTCTACTAAAGTTAGTAGTAAAGTAAGGGGTATAGCTAAAGCATTTATTTCTAAATAAACTAAGTGCTTAAGAATAGTAATTAGTATATTTAAGGCTATATTATATACTCTAGTTAAAACTAAGGTAGCTATAGCCTTAATTAACCTTTACCTTAACTACTATTTACTTTACTTTTACTAATAAATAAAAGCTAATAGGATAGCTAAGTATATTTATAGTGCCTATACTGTAATAGCAGCTTAACTTAGACATAGATTAACACACTAAGGGCGCAGCCGCCTACTATACCTAAATAACCACCTAAACTATATACTATTCTTAAACTAACCCTATAACTACCTATTAAAGCCTTTTTTAACTAAAGCGCTTACCTTAGAATAGAAGGACTACTAGTACTAAGAGTAAACTGCTATATAGGCACGCTAGACTTATATTAACTATATAGTAGTAAAGCTTAACCCTAGCTTTACTTTTACTACTAAAGTAGTCTACCTTTACTTAGGCCTAACTAAGTATAAATCTATAGTGCTTATATAAATATATATAGAATAAATTAAACTTAATGCTTTCCTTTTTAGCTAATGCATTCCTAAGGTAAAATTACTAATATATAGCTACTAGGCTAATAATAAAGATTACTACTATATTTTACTATCTTATAAAAATTTTAATTATCTCTACTTTATTAATATAAGTATATACCTAGTATAAAACTAGTGTAAAGTTAGAGAGGCTCTAGAGAATAATAAGCTAGTAACTACGCTTACTAAGTAGCTTATATTAATAGGGCATATCCCTTAGTTTTAGCTTATAAAAAGCTTATAAAATTAATAAGCTAAGGATATTAAGGATATAATACTATATAGCACCTAACACAGTATAGGCATAGAGGCAGTAGGTAGCTATATAGATATTATAGCTAGTATAGATTATTAGGATATATAACTTATTTTTAAAGAAAAATAAATATAGTAGCTAAAAAAATAAAAAATAGGTATAACGCGCCTACGCTAGCCCTAGGCCTACACCCCCTTAGCCCCTAGCTCCCCCCTCTCCTCCTCTACCCCCCCCCTCCTCCTTTACCTCCTTCTCCTCCTTTACTACCTTCTCTATATAGCCCTATATAGTAACTATAGTAAGCCTATTCTATAGAATATTATTTAGTTCCTTTAGTGCATTAGTAATGTAGTAGGTCTATAGCAGTAGCTTGCCCTTAACTAAGGTTAAGGCTAAGGCTATTTGTTACGGTCTGCACACAACAGCGGAACCCACTGCATATAGGAGGGTTCCGCCCCCTTTCTTCTAGTAAGGAATAACTTCAACCATACATACACTTAACTACCTACCTGTGACTTAGATGTTCCCTCTCTTTATAACTTTATAACGTACTATACCTATTATGTAAGTACCCCTAACTTACGTGTAATATCTAGCATATAATAAGTAGTAGCAATTGCTGTTTCTTTTATATACCTATTTACTGTATAAAAGCTAACAACAAAAACCGTAAACCTTATATTAATAATAGAAGAAAACTAGCGAAGCCTATCTATTAGCCTAAATTCTCTAATTACTAGCTTTATTATAGAAAACTAACTACAGTAAATTCACTGTTTTTAGGCTTTCTACTAAGACTTTCCTAACCTTAAGAATAGAAAGAGACTGCTTTTATTACAAGAAGACATTAAGAACCTTTAAACTCTCGCTAAATATTGATATATTAATAGTAACCTTTGGATTTACCTAGAGCCCCTAGCTATTAAAAGACCTATTTATTAGAACCCTATAGATTTTGCTATAGTTAATGCTAAGTAGAAAATAGCGAAAGGTATTATCTATAGAGCTAGGCTAGAATACCTCTTTAAACAAGCAAATTTAGCACTAGAGAACAATACTACTATGCTAGAGAATAGCCTAAAACGTAGGGAAAATACTAATATTATAGGCATATATAGTGTTCTAGAGGATAAATTAATAGAAGACTTAGTAAGTGTAGGAATTAAAGGACCTTTAGAGACCTTAAATATTTTGTTTTATACTAAGGAAAATAATGCCTCTTTATAGGAAGGGGACTATATTAGTACTAGCTCCTACTAGGAAACTATCCTAGAAATAAGAATCCACTCTTATATAACTTTTAGTATACTAAATCCTTTTTTAGGAGCATTACTAAATTCTATAGAAATTAACTAAAATAAGATAATCTCCTACTCCCTTAATAGTTAGGTAGAATGCATACCCCCTTTATAGGTAATAGAAACTTAGGGGCAATAGTATAAGCCTAATATATATAATAAATTTCGGCAATTTCTTACTAATATATGTAACTAGTAAGAGGCTGCCCTTAATGAGATCCGCTATAGTAGTGCAAAGGAAATTAGCAAAGCAGTAACTTGCTTAACCGCTGCCCTAGAAGCCTCTAGACTAGCTAAATCTCACTAGCAAACCATAGAACTAGCTTAATACCCTCTATTTACCTTAGGGTAGGCTTTAACCTTAAATGCATAGCGTCTTATAGCATCCTTTAGAACAATAGGCACGTAAGTATAACTAGCTTATATAATAACCCTTAATGCTTACTACACTAAGACCTCTTAGCTTAGAGGATACCTAATAAATAGGGAATTTTATAAGGCTTTATGTAACCCCCTACTCTACAATAAGCCATACCTAAGGAACGCTATATACGCTTAGGAACTATTATTTATACCTATAGAATAGTAACCTAAGGATAAGGACCCTTATAAGGATCCTATAGTCTAAGCCCCTCTAATAATAGACTATTTAATAGAACCCTTATAGAAGCTTAGCAATATTAAGTATCTTAACCCTAAGATAGATCTAGATAATATTAATAGTAAAGCTATTAAGTATAAGGGTAAATCTACTATCTTTATAGATATAGACCTCTAGATTTAGGCAGTTAGGGACCACTATAGTTATACTAGTCCTAACCACTAGGAATAGATTAAATACTAAGTGTGGTACCTCTTCTACAGCGCTACCTATATATAGTACTGTTAATATCTTAATAACACAGAAAGGGCTATAATTTTCCACAACCTTAAGTTAGTATTTACTATAGTTAAGAAGGAATTTAGCGTTAAGATTTAGGACACTATAGTATAGCTTAATTAAGCTAAATTCACTAGGGATAATATATTATCTAAGATATTACTACTCGTAGACCTACTTAGTGTTCCACTAAGTAGACCACAAAAATCGGGGACAACCACATTATTCCGGGACACCCGACCACCCCGCTACCTAGCTTTTTCTTAGCGTTTCATAGCAAAATCTGCCATTTTAACCTGTAATAATACATCCTTTTTAATCCATCGCCACAATACAACAACAACAGCAAAAGCAAAGTTATTAGGATAACAGCTTTATTATCAATTCAAATCCATCGCCGGAAGTCATCGAATTCCAAAGAGCAGCTATAAGGGAAGTAAAGTCATCGGGATAACGGCTTTATTATTAATTTGAATCCATCGCTAAAAGTCATTAAATTCCGAAGAGTAGCTATAAGGGAAGCAAAGTCATCGAATTCTAAAGAGTAGCTATCCAAAGAGCAGCTATAAGGGAAGCAAAGTCATTAGGATAATAGCTTCATTATCAATTCGAATCCATCGCTGGAAGTCATCGAATTCTGAAGAGTAGCTATAAGGGAAGCAAAGTCATCGGGATAATGGCTTCATTATCAATTCGAATCCATCGCCGGAAGTCATCGAATTCCGAAGAGCAGCTATAAGGGAAGCAAAGTCATTGGGATAATGGCTTCATCATCGATTCGAATCCATCGCCAGAAGTCATTGAATTCTAAAGAGCAGCTATAAGGGAAGTAAAGTCATCGGGATAATGGCTTCATCATCGATTCGAATCCATCGCCGGAAGTCATTGAATTCCGAAGAGCAGCTATAAGGGAAGCAAAGTCATTGGGATAATGGCTTTATTATCGATTCAAATCCATTGCTAGAAGTCATTAAATTCCAAAGAGCAGCTATAAGGGAAGCAAAGTCATCGGGATAATGGCTTCATCATCGATTCGAATCCATTGCTGGAAGTCATTGAATTCCAAAGAGCAGCTATAAAGGAAGCAAAGTCATCGGGATAATGGCTTTATCATCGATTCAAATCCATCGCTAGAAGTCATCGAATTCCAAAGAGCAGCTATAAGGGAAGCAAAGTCATTAGGATAATGGCTTCATCATCGATTCGAATCCATCGCTGGAAGTCATTAAATTCCGAAGAGCAGCTATAAGGGAAGCAAAGTTATTGGGATAATGGCTTCATTATCGATTCGAATCCATCGCCAGAAGTCATCGAATTCCAAAGAGCAGCTATAAGGGAAGCAAAGTCATCGGGATAATGGCTTCATTATCGATTTGAATCCATCGCCAGAAGTTATTAAATTCCGAAGAGCAGCTATAAGGGAAGCAAAGTCATCAGGATAATGGCTTTATTATCAATTCGAATCCATCGCCGGAAGTCATCGAATTCCGAAGAGTAGCTATAAGGGAAGTAAAGTTATTGGGATAATGGCTTCATTATCGATTCGAATCTATCACTAAAAGTCATTAAATTCTAAAGAGTAGCTATAAGGGAAGCAAAGTCATTAGGATAACGGCTTCATTATCGATTCGAATCCATTACTCCCTAGCCCTCTTCTAATCGCTAATATCGTCAGCAACGAATTATTTATGCCTTTGCCAGGGGATACCCGCGAATTTGTGTGTAGATGCATGGAACGCGTTGTTGCGCACACCCTCGCTAAAAAGGCACTAAATCCGATGTTTTTTTTAATGTATATTACACTTAGAGGCCTCCCTAGCCCTCTTCTAATCGCTGACATTATTAGCAACGAATTATTTATGCCTTTGCCAGGGGATACCCGCGAATTTGTGTGTAGATGCATAGAACGCGTTATTGCGCATACCCTCGCCAAAAAGGCACTAAATCCGATGTTTTTTTCGATGTGTATTACACTTAGAGGCCTCCCTAGCCCTCTTCTAATCGCTAACATCGTTAGCAACAAATTATTTATGCCTTTGCTAGGGGATACCTACGAATTTGTATATAGATGCATAGAACGCATTATTGCGCACACCCTTGCCAAAAAGGCACTAAATCTAATGTTTTTTTCGATGTGTATCACACTTAAAGGCCTCCCTAGCCCTCTTCTAATCGCTAATATCGTCAGCAATGAATTATTTATGCCTTTGCTAGGGGATACCCGCAAATTTGTATGTAGATGCATAGAACGCGTTATCGCGCACACCCTCGCTAAAAAGGCACTAAATCCGATGTTTTTTTCGATGTATATCACACTTAGAGGCCTCCCTAGCCCTCCCTTATTGTTAATTATAGAAAAAAGCATTAAAAATTACAGTTATAACATAAAATAGGTGGTTTTGCCAGGCCGTGCCCGCAAATTTTGTATGTGGAGTCATGGAATCGGGTGTCCCGGAATAATGTGGTTGTCCCCGATTTTTGTGGTCTACTTAGTGGAACACTAAGTAGGTCTACGAGTATATAAGTTTACTACTAAGATTTTCTTTTATACTAGAGCTAATAGGGAATTTACTAATCTTTAGCTCCTTACATACCTTTACTATAAACTCTACGTAGAACTTTGCTAAATCTATCCCTAACTAGTAGAATTAGACTGCTATAATATATATATTAATTTAGTAGAAAGTAAAAGATAGGACCTAAGAGACTTTATCTTAGGTAATAAAACCTACTATAGAGCTAAGAAAAATAAGATCTAGTCTTCTGCTTACCTTCTTACAGAGGACTTAGACTCTATAGCTAAGGATCCCTTTTACTATAGCGTTAACGCTTACTAGAATAGACCCCTCTAGTGTAATAGCTATTATAGAAGTAGCTATAGTTTACCTTAATGCTAATAGGGTAGTTACTACTAATACTTATAGAGCTGTAAAAGGTATTGCAGATCTAGTAATAAATACAAACGTAGAAACTACTAACTATAAGGCTAATTATACCCTTTTTAACTTAACTATAGTTATTCCTATAAAGGTTATAAAGGGGCCCTATAGTGGTCCCCTAAGGATTCTAATAGTAGTACACTAGTGGCTACCTTTTACACTAGGGAGTTAGACGCCCTTAAGTAATGTAAGGAAGCTAAAACCTATTACTATAACTCCTTTAGGTGCCCTTAATATAACTATAAAGGCTATAGACCCTAATTCTATAAAAAGTAGGTGCCTAAGGACAGTAGTAATATAAACTATATAGTTATAGTAAATAACTTAAATATAAAAGCTAAAGAGTCCTACCTAGCGTTATTAGGATACTATATAGTTAAGGAGGGAGTTATTAAAAGTAACTCTAATAAGGATGAATCTAACTTTATAGATACTTTCTATACTAGGGAACCCATACTTTCTATTATTATACACTATAAAAAAATTATAGTATCTAGAGGACTAACTAATAGTTAGGTTATTAAAGCTATAGTATAGCTATGTTAGTTAGAAATTACTAGAAAAAGAAAGGCAACTACCTATCTTAAGGTAAACCTTTGCTTTAATAACTAAGGGTAGGACTATAATATCTGCCTTAACATAGGAACTTTATTAATATTAGTTAATAAAGAGTGGCTTTAATAGAATAGTTATAATATTTAATAGGGAACCTAGAAGCCTAAACTTATAAATAGTGTAAATTCCTTCTTTTATATTACTAAAACCATTACTTTTAACTTCTATATTAAGGGTAAAGCTAGAGGAAAGTTAGTATTTAGTTACTTTATTATAACTACTAATATAATAAAGAAACTTATACTAAAATTATTAATTAGTATAGATTTTATATATAATTATAGCATTAAAATTGACTTTATTAACCCTAAGGTTGTTTTCCGATCTATATATAATATAACTATGCCTAGCTATATTTTCTGCCCTACTAATATAGTCCTAACTAGGAGGGTTGTTGCAATGCACTACGTTACTATACTGCTGTATAGCTTGGAATTAGTGCTAGTTTTCTAGAAGGACTATGCAGCATATAAGGCTACTAGTGTTTATTATTTTATCTTAAAGAACCGCTAGATTTTTAATAGTATTGTGGATTATAAGTAAGTCAAATGCTTACTAATTTATAACTTTATAGACCTCCTAATTTATATTAAGCCTAACTAAAGGCTAGGGAACCTTTAAGGCCTAGACGTAGTGGACTCCTACTTTACCGTGGATAATATTAAGACCTTTACTGCCTTCTGTGGTTATAATATTAATATTCTATAGGGCTATAAAGAGCTAGTAGCACTAAAAAATATCTTTCCTTCTAAGGTAGAGGGAGATAATAAGGGCACTGCTAATAACCTTAACCTTAGGGTAGTTAATAGTAGCGTCCCTTTATATAGCATTATATGCTTAGATAACATTCTATTTATTATAAATAAATTTAGCGTTAAAATTATAAATCTTAACCTAGTAGCTGCAGAAAAACTTATTAAACTTACTAATAAATATAATATTTACTGTAACTAAGGGGTAGTGCTAATGCCTAAGGAGGAGTAGATATATATTAACTTTATTAATAGTTAGTAAAATTAGTTAAAACCCTTATAGGTATACTATTTAGGTAGAAAAGATTTTAAGAAATTCTATAAAATCTTTAATAAAAAGTATAAAGCTAGTAAGGTATCCTACCTTAGGGCAGGAGAAAAGGCACTATACCTATACCCTAGCTTTCTTATTTAGTGTAATACTAAGAAAGAATATAAAGGAAGGGTAATAATTAATATAAGGCCTATAAATAGTATTACTATTCTAGATATATACCCTTTGCCTAACTAAGGAGATATTATAGAGAATGTATATAGAAAGTATTAGATATCCCTCCTTAATACCTCTAGTTTCTTTAACTAACTTCTAGTATAGTGTAAACACTGTAATAGAATAGTGATTATCTCTAAAAGAGGAATTAAAGTATCCTATATTATAATATAAGGATATAAGAATTCCCTAGCATATACTTAGCGCTTTATAAATAAGCAATTCTATAAACACTATACCTTTATATAAGTATATATTAATAATATTGTAATTTTCTCTAATACCCTTAAAGAGCACCTAGCCTACCTTGAAATTATGTTTAAAATCCTTAAAAAGTGCTGCCTATATATTGTAGCTAAGAAGTTATTTATTAGCTATTTATTAATTTAATTCTTAGGTTTTATTGTGAATATAGAGGGCATTACTAACACTAGTAACTGCGTTAAGGCATTTAAGAACCTCTAGATGCCTACTACACTCTTAAGCCTTAAAACCTTTATAGGGATAGCTAGATTTCTCTGTATAGGGGTTCTCTAGTTTAACCTATATATTAAACCTTTATAGGATAGAAAGACTGGAATACTTTAGAATCTTTATAAGAAAAATAAGCTCCCTATTAGGTTATTTAAGTAGGTGTAAAAACGTGTAGCTTAGTAGGTAAGTTTTACACCCTTTAAGTAGGAAATTGTATTCTTTAAGGTAATTTAGGAACTCCTATATACTAAGATTCTGCTCTAGTACTACGACCCTAAGAGGCCTTTTTTCTTTAAGGTTAATATATATAAGGAGGGTTTTAGCCTATATACTTTTTAATTAGTAGTTAACTAGGATAGTATTAGTATTCCTAGGAAGGATATTAGTAGTAATAAACTCTACCCTATTTTATTCCTCTCCTAACTAATCTTAGCTATTAAAAAGAGGTATAGCTTAATAGAGGTAGAGGTTACTGCTATTATATAGGGGATAAGGAAGCTAAGGAAAATAGCCTAATCTAACTTATTAGCTATAAATATTATTACTAATTACTTACTAGCAAAGGGTATTATTTAACATACCTTGCTTACAATAATAAATCTTAATAAGGCTAACCTTAAGCTTACTAAGGTTGCGAATTATTTCTTATAGTTTAAAATCCGTGTTATCTATATCCCTAGCACTTTAAATGTAGTTCTTAATGCACTCTCTTGCTTGCTTATTAACGTTAGCTATAGAGAAGTAGCTAACTATAGTAAATTTAATAAACTTAATGCTTATATGTACTTTAGAGAGGAATTTATAGTATCTACTATTATAGATAATAACCTAAAGGATTCTATTATAGTGAGGTATTAGTATAATATAAAGTATAGCTGGATTATTAAGGGTATTACTATATATAGGGAGAGGCAACGCTGGGCTAATTGGAACTAACTATAAATTCCCTTATATAGCTAGGACCTTTAAGATAATAGACTTCTTTACTACTATAATTTAAAAGGATTATACTAACTTTATATCCCTTAAAACTATATAAAAGCTCTTCTCTAGCTTACTTATAATAATACTTACTACTTTAGCGTAGGGAGAATAGCTAAGAAGCTCTTTACTGTCTGCTTTCTATAGATAAGTAGCTAGATATACACCTATATAGTGCACTATAATATCTATAGAGAAAACGTAGTTCTCTAATCTTAAGCCCTAGGAGAAATAAGACCCCTCTAAATAAAGCTAATGCCTTTCTATAGTATTTCGTTAGATTTTATTACTAATATACTAAAAGTTAGCTCTATAAATATAATGTAGGCAGTGGAAGGATTTACTATTTATAATTTACTTTACCTAGTAAACTATCTCTTTAGTAAGAAGATAATCCTTATCCCTAGCTATAAGGAGTATTTAGTAGAAATCTAGGCTAAACTTCTACTTAAAGGACTTTACCTTACTAATTAAGGGCTGCTATAAGAAATTATTAGTAATTAGGACTTTAAGTTTATCTCTAACCTTTAGACTATGCTTTTCTATAAGCTAGGAGTGAAATTCCTTATAGCTATAGTGTATTACCTATAAACTAATAGCATAGCTAAGCGCAAAAACTAGACTGTAATTATTGCAGTGTAGTATTACACTATAACTAATTTAGATATCCCCTAGCTTTTAATACTTCTAGCACTTTAACATTACCTTAATAACGTAGCTATGGCCTTAATTAACTAATTACCTAATAAACTTATACTTAGTTATAAGCTATTTATAATAGTGGACCTCCTTATAGATCTAAATAAATCTATTATAGATCCTAATAATACTAACCTCTTAGTGCTTTAGAAGTTATATTAAAGGGAGGCTAAGTATACTATTATAGTAGTAGCTATACTTATAAAAATCTAATATAACTTTAGGCATAACTTAGTGGATATTAATATTAGGGATATAGTATACCTTAGGCTATACTTAGAATATAAGCTTCTAGGCAGGCTTAAGAAAAAATAGTTTCCTTAGTGTGCTAAACTATATAAGGTTTTAGAATAGATCTTTTCTTTCTCCTTTTACCTTAACTTTCTACTAACTTTAAGGGTTTATTTAGTAGTTTCTATAGCTTATATTTAGAAACTATAGTAGAGTAAAGACTCTTTTAGAAGAATTAAGCTAATGCTACTACTAGTAGACTTAACTAAATTAGGAGAGATAGACTACTAGGAAATTAAAAGAATCTAAGATTACTATATATAATTCTTTTAAAAGAAGGGTAAGAAGCCTTATATTAACTTCTTAGTTTACTAGAAGGGATACTTTATTAAGGATAATTAGTGGATTTCTAAGGAAGAAATGTGCGTTAATGCTGCTAAGATAGTTAATAAGTACCTTAAGAGGAATATTATTAATTAGGATAAGGAATACTGTAAGAAAGGCCTTATAGCGCCTTCTAATTAATAAATCTTAATAATGCTAGCTCTATGTTTAATTTTATAAATGTGTGTAGGGAATTCTCTATTAGTGGAAAATATTAATTATTTTCTAACTCTCTATACACTATAAGAGCTTACCTTAAGCTTACCTTTATAAAAGCCCTATTAAGGTATATAAAATCCTTCTTTTCCTATACTCCTTTGCTCTCTTTCTTTACTTTCTTTTCTTTACTTTTTTATTTCTTTTTTTTTTTAAAATCTATATACTACTACCTTCTTTTTTATAGTAGTTATTTACGCTTAATTTATATTTTTCCTTAGCTTATATAAATATACTGCCTAAACCCTTAACCTCCCTAAGGCTTTTTATAGTATATTAAATCTACTAACTTAAGGCTCTTAGTGCTAGTTTTACTAATTACTATATTAGTATTTAGTAAAAGTTAAGTTAGAAGAAGGCTTAGTAGGATGTATATAGCGAACTCCTACGTTTCTCCCTATACTTATATATTAAAGCCCTTATTAGACCCCCTCCTTATTACTAACTTTCTATAATCCTCCTTAAGTAGTTAGCCTTAGACCTTAAGAATAGTATAGATTTCTATAATATTAACCTAGCTAACCTGCTAGGTTTTATACTTAATTCCTATCTCTAGAAGACTAATATTCTAACTAGCTAGCTAGGGAGCACTTTAGCTATTTAGAGCAGCGAATTTTATAGTAGAAATAGTAATAACTTAGGCATACCCTATATTACGCCTTAGCCTACTATAGCTAACTATAATGCAGACGAGAACGTCCCTAATAAGGATAATATAAACCCTAACTAGAAGCTAGATAATATTAATAATATTAAGGAGGAGACCTTAATAGGCCTATTCTTAATAAACCTAACTAGTAAGCTAGTAACTACTATTAAGAAAGCAGCGAAGCGCATTACTAATACCTTAATGCACTAGTACCTCTACTAATTTATAAGAGCTAATGGCGATATGTATATACCTTATAATACATTAGATAATATTAACTTTATTACTATAGTTAATGTAGGAAAGGACTATGTAAAGTAGTAATATACTAATAAGCAGGGACCTAAGAAGAAGGATTAGACCCTTAAGGACGCCCTTTATATCTATAGCGTAGAATTTACTAGGGTGGGAGCTAGAATTAGCTATAATAGATTTAGTATTAAAAAAGATAATCCCCTCTATAAGCTATACTTAAAAGTAGTAGCTTACTATATTAATATTTTTAAGGGACTTAAGGCCTAAAGCAATAAGGCTATAGTAGCTACTGTAAAAGGCAATAAAGCTTAAGCTAAAGGTAAATTAGAACTCCCTATAATTTGCGCTGCCTAGAACTCCCTTTAAATAGTAGTTTTTGTTTAAGAAGATAGGGGTAACTGTAAAAACTATTACTAGACCTCCTAGCTCCTAGCGAAGTCTATTATTATTACTAAATGTATTAGCAATGCTTTTAGCCACCTAAATGGGACCCTTAGCGGCCTTCTTATAATAATTAGCAAGTTTTATCTTATAGAGATCCTTAAGCTAAGTGCCTAAGTGGCTATTACTATATTTAAGCGGTTATTAGGCGTATATAATAAGGTTCTTACACGCATTATAGCATTAGAGATAGCTATAGAAGCCCTTTAGTTTTCTATGGCAGACTACAGTAAGATATTTAAAAAACACTGTAATAGCATTAAAGGCCTTATAGATATCTATAATATTATAAAAACTAATACCCTAGGAATAGTTAATGCTAGAATTAAGGAGGCTACTAAGTCTATAACTATAGCGAAGACTATTAAGGATATAGAATCCTACCTTATTACATTAGAAAAACATAAGTCTACTATAATAGCTTTAATTTCCACTATTAAATCCTTTATTAAATTACTTTAGTTTAAAGTAAAGGCTATTAAGGCTAAGGTGTAAACTGTTAAGACTATAGGCACCGCTAGGACTTCTACTATAATAAGATCCATTAAGCGTACTAGGAATAAGACCCTAACTCCCTAGTTAAGGTATTTTATATATATAAAACGCTAGCTAGCTACTATAAGTAGCTTAAAGACTATACTGCAAAAAGGGGAATCTATTAATCCCTTTAGTAAGATATTCTAGTGCTTCTATTATTTCTTATACTATTATTTTAGTAGTTCCCTATTATAGGAATTCTAGTAGTTACATAAGTGTAAGTAGTTTCTAATTTTCTACGTTGCTTACCTACCTTAAGAGGATAGAGTTAGTAGGAAATATAATAGTTTAGTAGGATTACTTAATATTTATAATGCCTACTACTAGGAATGCAAAATCCCTATAGGATCCTACCTATATTTAAATAATAATAGTAATAAATAAGGTATATAAGTGTTCTTAATTTTAAGCTATAAAAACTATATCTTTATTTATACAGAAAACCTTACCTATGCTGGCGCCTGCCCTAAGTTATAGAATATAGTGATATTTAAGGGTCTTTATTTGCTTAGCTAGGGCTATAGCCTAGCCGCCTAAGTATACTACTAAGCATAAAAAAACTTACCTTACTATAACCCTTTTATAACCTCCTCTTAATTAATAATGTTATTGCCTTCTTATTATAGGTTACTCCCTTTATTTTCTTTATTACTATTATTAGCATTCCCCTATACTTTGCTTTACTCCTTACTATCCCTTCTATAGCTACTTCTCTATATAAAACTATTATTCTCCCTATATAGCTATATAGGGTTTCTTTAGTTTTAACACTAAAACTATAATACTAAGCTATATAATACTAACGCTGCCTTAAGAAACCCTCTTTACTAAGGAGGAAGTTAACTAAGACTATATAAAGACACTTAACCTCTTTACTAAGCTAGGTAATATATATTTTAAGGCTTACTATAGTGCTAACACTATAGGCAGCATAGAATAAATAAGAAAACCCTCTATCTTTAAATTATACTATATTATAACCACTAGGGACCTTATTAAGGGTGGTTTCTATAGGACCTTTCTACTTTATAAGATCTAAAGATTGCACTGCCTCCTAATAAACAGCAGCTAGCTAGACCTAAACATAGCTTTTATTTATTATATTATAGAACTTAGTATAAATGCTTTTATCTAGCTCCCTTTAACTATTACTATTTATATTAATAAAACTTTTACTAAATAAGACCTTTAGGCCTATGCTAGAAGTAGCATTAAGAATATAATAAACCTTTAAGATAGAATTATCCTCCCTAAAATCCTATAAGCCTAGTAGCTTATTAATTTTTTTATTTATTTTACTAAAACCTATAACTATTCTAATACTAAATGCGTTCCCCTTACCTATTATAGACTAGTAAAAGACTGCGCTAGTATCTTTATTAGGCATTGCTTATATCTTACTAGCGTATATTATAAGGTTCTCTATATTAGCACTAAGAAAGTCTAAATACTTACTACCTATATTTAAACACTAGCTAATAGGATAACCTATAACTTTTACATTAATAATACCTAGAAGGATTAATATAGTATAAGTGCTACTAAAACTAAGCGGGAGCTTAACCTTAGTATAGCGTGCTTTTATAATAATATAGGGTTTGCCTAATATTAAAAAGAAGCTAAGGCTATAGTAATAACCCTTAATATATATACCCTTAATGCTATAGCTAACTATAAAGGGTAGGAAATCTTTAAAAGGGTCCTAGCTAACCCTATAGTCTAACGCTCTCTAGCTAGGGATATTTACTTTATAATAGTATACTAGAGCTATGCTATAAACCTTAATAACTCTAGGGCTAATAAGGTTAGTAGCACTAAGTCCTCTAGTAATAGCAACATATCTCTAAGCAATAGAAGTAAGTAGTAATAGTATAGAATATAGCAGTATACTAGAGGTAAACCTTAGAGGATTTAATAGTTCTATAGGGGATATAGATGTCTATACTAACTTACTTATATATATTCCTTTTCCTTATTTATATAACTTCTATAGGTTAGTATATAACCTAGCTATATACAGACTTCTATAGCTTATTTCTTTTTTCCTTCTAGTTTCTTAACTTTATATATAGATTACTATAGACTTACTTTCTTTCCTTTCTTTTCTTTTCTTTTTTAATTTAGGTAGCTTAGGATAAGCTATGTTTTCTTCTATAAAGGGGGGACTTATTATAGTCTATATATAACAGCAGAACCTATTATATATAGGAGGGTTCCGCCCCCTTTCTTTTAGTAAGGAATAACTTTAACTATATATACACTTAACTACCTACCTATAACTTAAGTGTTCCCTCTCTTTATAACTTCATAACGTACCACACCTATTGTGTAAGTACCCCTAACTTACGTGTGACATCCAGCACGTAACACTATTATAATACTACTGCTAACCTATATTACTATATTAGCAGATAAGCCTGCCTACTTTATAAGTTAGACTGCCTCTTTCTAAGTAGCATTATACTTTATAGCCTAGCTATGTATTAGTATTATATTAGCATTGCAGTAAAACTATATCTTAGCTGCCTTACACTTATATTAATAGACTCCTTAGAGGCTTAGAGGTTTTATATATTTATAACTTACTTAATAGCCTTTTAGTATAATATAATTTTTAGATTTAGCTATAGAACTAATTAGCTACTACCTAGCTACTAACGTAAATAATAGATATAATACTTATACCTAAATAAGTCTTTTTTACTTTTATATACTTAAAGTATACACTGCTAGTACCTACTTAACTTAGCAATAGGAGCAGTATAGGTTAGAAGGGGATATTAACCTTTAGTACTATAGCACTGTTTTTTAATATTTTTAGCTTATATTAGGTAAGCTTTATAGGGCTAGGCTTATAATTAGCCTAGCTATATAAGGGTTAATAGTAGTAGTGCATTAGGAAGGGACTAGTACTTACCCTAAGTGTAAGAATTAATTTTATTATAAGAGTAGGCAGTATTTTTAATAATACTATAGTTAGTTTAGGGCAGTAATAGGGCAATACTGCTATAAAAATAGGAATAGGGGCATACTTATAATAGAAGTAATAGATAAAGAAGGAAGAAAGAAGGGAAGAGCCTAAAAATAAGGAGAAAAGAGTAGATATAGTGTTTCTTTCTCTTTTTATTATATAACTAATAGATAGCTAATAGTTAGTTTAATAATAACTAGCTACTAGCTAGTATAGCTAATACTATAAAGGTATAGAAGCTAAAGGAAGGTTTAAGGTAAGGAGGTAGTAACCTAGGGGAATTAGCTAGGGACTAATATAGAAGATAGGCTAAGCGCTTAAGGTAACTCACTATAACTTATAGACTACCCCTAAGGGTAATCTGCGTTATTACTATGCCTCTACTAACCTAGCCTAATTCCTATTTTACACTACACACTCTCCTACAATGCTAGTTAAGTTTAGCCAGTAGCGCACTACTTTTTATAATTAAAACTAGCGTAGAGCTACTATAGCTCCGCTATAGGACATAGAAAAAGGTTGTATATAGGTTTTCCTCCCTATGCTAAGGTTTTTCCTATATAGTTTAAGTAGCGGTGGTACTAGTATTAGGCCCATAAGCCTAACTAGAGTAATAATAATAATAATAATAAAGGTTTTTAATGCTTTATTAAGTAAAGCCTTTATTATAGTATCTATAATGTTATTATTCCTATTAATCTAGTGGATTTCTATAAGTTTATAGCGTTTATATAATTGCTAAAGAGCTATAATATTAATTATTAGGCGTTTTTCCTTAGTTATGCCTAACTTTATAAGGCACTTATATAGTAAAAGTAAGTTAGTATAGATTATTATTAGAATTTATAGGAATTTAAGGCGTTCTATAAGGGTATTTAAGGTTATACTAATAGTATAGGCTATATTAGTACCTTATACTATTCTATATAGCTTAGAAGTAAGTGCACTCCTTATAACTCTCTTACTCTTTATAGAGCTATATATAATAATATTTCTATAAAGCTTAAATTTAGCACTTTTACTACTTTTAGTCTTATTACTAATAATAATTATAAAGCCTATCTAAAAGCTTAGGTCCTTATTATTTATAAAAGAACTATTAATAAACATATAAAGTGCTACTATTAGTAAATTTATTATAAGATACCTTAGACTATAGTTAGCATTATTAATTTACTATTAGATTCTCTTATTAAGCTTATTTATATTACTTTAGTTAGGTTCTTAGGCTTAAGCTACTATAGAAAGGTTATAGGCTGCCTTAGGTTAGTATATAGTTAATATATAGGCTCCTTAAGTATATTTCTTAATGTATTATTGCTTTATAGTAGGGTTATTAGCTTTAATAGTTTTAAGGTTATTACTTTAGCCTTTTTAGGTTAGTTTAATTATGCTATTACTATTATTAGTTAAGATATAGCTATTAAAAATAAGGGGACTTTCTAGGGTTAGCTTTTACTTTAGTTTTACTATAAAGCTAGCTTTTTAAAGCTTAACCTCTTTATTATTAAAGAAAGTAAGGTTACTAAGTCTAAGTATATTATTAGTTTATATGCTAACTACTCTTAAGCAGTTAGTATTGCCTAAGGTAATAAGAAGGCATAGGTTATAGCTAGATATACTTATTTAGAGCTTTTCCTTATAGTGCTTTAAATAGGTTGCCCACTAGTGTGTTCTAGCTTCTGCAATTTTATACAATAGTTTAATAACTTTTATTATTATACCTTTTAGGTATAAATGCTTAATTTACTTTAGTAGTCTTATAAGTATTAGCCTACTAAGGTTAGTCTATAATTAAATATAGGCCTATATAATATCTTAAAGCTAAAGAAAAATTTTCTTTAGTGCTAGTAAGGGTGCTAATGCTATTATTAACCTCTAGCTTACTCTTTAAATTATTAGGGATTGTATAAGAATTAGTGTTTTTTTATAGTTACTATACCCTTAGATTATAAGCCTTAATTTCTTATATAGCTAGTTAGTCCCTTTACTCTTAACTTTCTACACTATATAAGAGTAAAAAAGGCGTTAATTTCTATACTCTTTATTATTAAAAGTTATAAATTTAAACATGCCTCTTACTAATAGTGTATTAATCTTATTTTAGTCTAACTTTTTAAAGGGTTTACCTTTTATAGTAATTTTTTCTTACTATTTAAGGTTTACTATAAGCTAAGCATTATTCCTTTCTTTTACTATAATAAAAGCTATAGTATTATCTTAATACCTTAGAGTTACTAATTTCTCCCTTTTATTATTAAATTCCTTCTCTTCCTCCCCTATATACTACTTCTTTTTAGCCCTTTCTTCTTTTATACCTTTATCTCTATTCTTCTCTTTCTCTTTATAGCTAGCAGCCTTTCTTATTACCTCTAAGCCCTTCTTTAAAGAGAAAGGTAAATTATACCTTAAGCTATTAGTGTATACACTAGGGCTATTATAGGTAGCAATAATAAATTCACCTAGCGCTATTAATCCCTCTAGCACCGCCCCCCCCCTTAAATTCCCCTAGCACTATAGCCTTTTTATTATTCTTTTCTTATATACCTCTCTTTTAGTGCTAGTTTCTTTTCTTTTCTTTAGTATATTCTATATAGTAGTAGTGGATTTAGCTTTATAAGGAGGTCCCCCTAGAGGGTACTCCCCTTTACTAATTTAACCCCTTTTTTTTAGTTTAGCTAGAGATATTCTAAATTCCCTTTACTTTACTAAATTCCCTAATATATTATCCTTATACTCCTCCTCTTTAATACCTCTCTTTCTAATAAATTCTTTATAGAAACTAATAAAATCCCCCTTTAAATACTTATTACTATAAAAGGCAGTAGGGGACTGCTTTAGTAGCCTATTAACTAGGAAGGTAATAGGGTGCTTCCTTAGTTAGCCTTATAGCCTTTAACCTATTTTCCCTAGCCCTTTAGCTTATAAATATAGTATTACCTCTTTATAGTCCTTAGTATAGAAAAAACGCTTTCTTAGGCATTCTAAGCCTTAATAGAGGGTTTAAAAAGTCTTTTTATTCTCTATAGTTACTTTATAAATACTATATAGCTCCTCTTTCTCTTCCTTTATAATACTTAGGGTATAGTTAGGTACCTTAGTATATATATAGGGTTTTATAATAGTGCTATAGAACCTTACTATACTATTAAGCATTTCCACTATATATATTTTAATATTAATATCTAGAAGCTTATAGGGGCTATGCTAGCTACCTTTCTTACGCTAAATGCAGACCTTTAACTATAGTGTTAGCTAATAGGTTAGTTCTATATTAGGTCTATAATAGGTATAAAGAGCATTAGTAACTTATTATTTTATAAGGTATTTCTAGGCTTTATTAATAGCCTTATAGAGAACTGTAGCTCTTTTAGCAACTAAGAAGCTTAGGGGTGATTTATTTATTAGGTATAAATATACGTTAAATATAAGTAGGGTAGGAATAAGGCTATTAAGCCTAGTAAAGTTATTAATAGCTTTAATAGCTATCTAGAGGCATTATAGAGGGATAAGGATATTGCTAACCTTACTCTTAATAATATTATACACTCTTCTTAGTAGGGTGTAATACCTTTTAATCTTACTAATGCTTTAGTAGGCTTCTATAGGCACTTTATTTATATTAATAGCTAAAAGGTATGCTAAATATTTAAACTTAGTAGATATAAAATTCTTTCTAGCATTATAGATAATCTAGTTAGGTAGGCTAAGATATATATTAATTTAGCATTCTTTAAGGCCATTCTATATATTATAAGCCTTTTATTTCTATAGCTTAAGGAATCTAGCTACTTAGAATGCTATTACTATATTAATAATATATAGAATAGGCTAGTTATTAATCTAGAGAATATTAATAAGAATCTTATAGTTAAAGTTAATATTATCTTTAAGGGAAAACTTAAATTAACCTAGGGCTTTATTATTTATTTAGTAATAATAGCATTTCTTTATAAGTTTCTATATTATATTAATGTAAGCTTCTTTACTAGTACGTTTTAAGAGCTTTATAAGCCTATTAATAGAGGGGTGGCTAAATCTTTAGTAAAGTTAATAAATTTTAGTTTTAGAAAGGTAGAATATAGTAGCTTCTTTAGCTTTAAAAGTCTACTAAAAATATCCCTATTTCCTCACAATAGAAACTCTCTTTTAGCCTTAAATTAGTATGTTTTAGAGGTTATTAAGCTTTATACCTATTCTATCTATATTTAATATATAGAATAGAAATAGGGTTAGTGTATTAAGAATATAGAAAGCAATATTACTAAAGACTATAGGAACCTAGAGGATTCTATAGAAAGTTACTAAGCTAGCACTAAATATAATATTATATAGCTAGGCCTCTTTAATTTAAAGGTAAGGCATTAGTTTAATAAAGGCCTTAACCTAGGCGATTTTAGTAGTTAAGATTCTAGTTACACTAGTATTTAGGAGAATACTATAAAAGACCTCTTCTATATATCTCTTTTCTAAAATAAAGCATTAGTCGTTATTAAATATAATAAAGGTTTAGAAGTCCTTACTAGATATTCTATATATAAATGCCTAGTCCTTAAGGATTCTAGATAGGGATATTCTATTATCCCTTAAGGGGTTCTTATTAATATTATTATTAGTTAGTAAGGTTAGATTAGTTAGAAAGAACTAAGTATATATAATTTAGGGAGGATTAGCCCTTTACTTATATGTTCTAGATATAAAGAACGCATTTATAGATTCCTATATATAGTCCCTAGTATTATTATTGTTATCTATAGAGCTTTTATTATTATTATTTTCCTTAGAAGGACCTTTAAGGGCCTATAGAAAGGCAATGAATTTCTTATTAATTAGAGGGTTTTTATACTTACTACTTTTCTACTACTTCTCTTTAGCCTTTTACTGCTTATATTAAGAGTGGTTTATAAACTAGCACCCTTATTTACTATAGATAAAGCATTTCTATAGAAAGAGGGAAGAATATAGAGGTTTTCTGCAATTTAAGGCTCTAGATTATAGAGTTATAGTGGCTCTTCTATATCTTCTATCTATAAATAGCGTTTTATTACTTATAGAAGAGGTGTTACCTTCTATTATCTATTATATAGAGGTTATAGCCTCTTTAATATAAAAGCATTTTCTAAGGTTACCTATAACCCCTTTATAGGTTAGTAAGTAATTGTAAAGAGTATTGTAGCACTTAGGAACACTACTAATAGAAGTAAGGAGTTATTAACGAAGCTATATGTTAACTATAGAAGAGTTAAAGAGACTATAATAGATTTTCTTAAGGTTTTTAATAAGAATATTTAAGCATTATAGCTTAGTCTTATTAGGGTTATTATTAATAACCTTCTAGAGGGTTATAGTATTCTACTTAATTCTATAGAAGTATTAGTTACTCTCTATTTTAAAGTTATTCCTTATATAAGCAGTAAGCTTATGAAAGAAGAGTCTTTTATAGGCTAACTTATCTAAATAGTATATAAGAGTATCCTCTGCTAATATAATTAGAAAAGCATGGTTTTAAATTTCTAAAGGGATATTATTATAAATATACCTATCCTAGAAGATATTCACTTTTAGGGTAAGGAAATTATATATTTTTCTAGTGTATTTATCCTCTTTTATATATACCTTTATTAATTCCCCTAGAATTTATTGCATTTAGTTATCTAAAATCCCGCTAGGATTATTATTATACAGTAGATTCTAATGGACTTAGTTAAGTGGGTTTTTATAGAAAATCTTAGGGTTTTTCTTAGAAAAATCTCTTTATTAGCTAACTTAGTTAATAGGTATATAAATAGGGAAATTAGGGTTAGGCTAAGGTAGGGGATAAGAAGGTTATTAAAGGGGTCTATAAGGGTTATTATTTAGGTTTAAAGGTATTAAGGGAGGATAATAACTTATGTTTAAAGGATAATTCTATATAAACTAGTGTGGTTAGCCTAGTTATAGGTAAGGTTAAGGTATTAGAAGCTTTAGATAATAGGGGGAAGTCTTAGCCTTAGTAGAAGGGAATATATCCTTAAGTTATTAATTTATATATTTAAGTAACTTAAAGAGAGAAAGAGGAATTAAAGGTTAAATTCTCTTAATAAATAAAACTCTATTTTCTTATAGAAAGTCCTAAAAGCTACTTTAAAGATATATGCTTATTTTTTAAAAGTAGGAGATATTCTAGTCTTAAAAGTTTTCTTAAAAGTTATTAATAAGCTTTTTTCTAGTCCACTCCTATAACTTATAGTAGTTAATAATGTATATAATTTAGTTATTAAGGATTAGCATTATTGCATTACTAAGGTTAGGGTTTTTATAGGCTTTTTTCTATTTTAGTGAGATAGCACTATTAAATAGGCAAAGTCGCTTTAGAAGAGAGTTTTTTAATAGGTAGACTAAGCTAGTAACTAATAGTGCTCTATTATTATTATAAGTCCTTTCCTATATTTCTTATTAAATAGTATTATTAGGAGTTAGTAAAGCTATAGTTATTTCTTTAGTGGCTTTAGTAGATAAATCTTTAAAGGTAACCCTTCTATTTGTTCCTAAGGGAGGTTTCTGCCTTTAAAATATAGTTTTTTATAATAGATAAAATAGATACTAGCGTTTACTTAATAGTAAGGGCTTTCTCTATTAAAGTCTAACTCTACTAGTTATAGTAAAGTTTTCTTTCTTAGTATAGCAATAGGGGTTTTAGATACCTTAAAAGCTGTCTCTTCTTTTATAGTTAAACCTAGCAAATCTATAGTTATTACTAACCACTAATTAGTGTTGGGAATAATCTAGAAAAAGGGAAAATAAATACTAAAATATATATATTATAAAAACAACGTAAAAAGTGTGATTTTTAATTATTTATCTTCTAAGGGCTAAGCTTACGAAAGTGAGGAAAATGTGGTGTTGTGGCCACGCGTGCGGTCGGCAGTGTAGCCAATCAGACTGCGTGCATCGTTGTGGCGGACCCACCCGGTCGCCCACACACGCTGCACCCGGCGTTTTGCCTGCACCGAGGTTTTGCCGTTGAGAGCAATTCTAACAATATTCTTACTAATATAGTAGTAAATAAGTTAGAATATACTATACTATTTAATTATAATAAAGGGTATTAATATACTTAGTTTAATATTAGCTATCTTTATTAAATACCTAAGGGAAAATTCCTTCTCCCTTAGATTCTTAGCTAAATTACTAGTAAAAGCTAGTCTTTATTTTTAGTATTTTTTACTTAAAACTATAAGTTAAGCAATATTAAACGTATTATAATATATAATTCTATATAAGTATAATTCTATAATATAAGGTTATAGGATTCTTACTAATCTATAACTTACTTACTTTACTTTAAACCCTAAATTATTAATAAAATTATTCTTAGCTAATTAACTTATAAAAAGTAAAAGCTTAAAATAGTTATAACCCTTTAAAGAATAAGTTAGCCTTCTCCTTTACTACTTATTCTATTTTTACTATTTAATTAAAATATACTCTCTCCTCTTAGTTAGTTATTATTACTACTTTAAGTATTATAATATTTACTCTTACTATAGTTATCTCTTACTTTTAAATAAAGTAATAAGTTAATAGTGCTTATACTTTTAGGAAAGCCTACCTAATCCCCTTAAAAAGCCTATAAGTAATATAAGCATAGTATATTATCTCTTAATGCTTTTATAAAAATCTCTATAATTTCTACTCCTTTATTTAGTAGGCTTTATAAATAAAATAAAGCCCTTTAGTAGTAGTATTAGAAGGAATTTATAAGAAAGGCTTAATAAAAACTAAATAATAACATTACTTAATATATTTAAAAAGAGGCTAGAGTTAAAGCTATATTGCTTTAAAAGCTATATAATACTAATTATAGTAAATAGCTATAGTTTAATTAATTTAATAGGTTATAAGCTAAGGAATAGAATTTAAATTATTATATATTTATAGCAGTAATAAAAGATATTAGTCTTAAACCCACTACATATACTACTATAATAAGTTTACTACTATAACTATATAATAAAAAAATTACTTAGTGTAATATTTTAGCTTTTTCCCCTTCTTTTAATATATACTTATTAATTATCCCCTTAAAACTAATTTACTATAAAGCTTAGGAGGAAATTATAACTAAAGTATAAAATATAGTTAAGGGGGATAAATAAGGTATAGATTCTTATATAGAAAGGGCTTAGTAATATTATAATATAATTAATAGTTAACTAGTTACGCTAAAGAAAGCGTATAGAACTTGTAAAGTATAAGGAAGTTTAATAATACCTAAATTATGAAAGAAAACTAAAGGAATAAGTTTAAACTAAGGAATACTATAAAACTATTTAATTATAAAGTTCTTATTTTTATTTAAGTTCTATTACTATTATTTTTATTAGCTTATAGTAGTTTTTATATTACTATAAGCCTAGGGAGGTGTTATATTATAGAAAAAGGGATTTAGTTTATAATTATTTAGAAGAAGGTATTATAGTAGCTAAAGGAGTAAAACCTTAGTATAGTATAGTTAAACTATCTAATTAAATAATATAAATAAGTTCTAAGCCCTTAAATAGTTAGTAAGATTATCTATTTCTTATTTTTCTTTTTTAAGGTATAGGTATAAAAGTACCTATTACTATAATACTATTAATTATTGTAATCCTAGTTACTGCTATAGTATAATTATCTATATTTTATTCTAAGGATATTATTATTTTAGTCTTTAATAACTTAAACTATTTAATTAGATAAAGAGCTATTTAATTATCTCTCTTCTGCATAGTCTTAATAACCTAGAGCTAAATCTATGTACATAAGAAATCCGGAATACGACGGGGATAGCTTTGGTTGTGTGCATGCCCTTCACTTTTAGGTGTGTGGTGTGTGTTCTTTTTCCCCCCGTCACACTATATAAGCTTTAGTATAATAAAGGGTTAGTTAGTAAAATAAATAAAGGTTTTCCTATAAATAATAGTGTAAATTATAAGGAATTCTATATTTTAGAAGGTTAATACTAGCTAAACTAGTAAAGAAATCTATTTTTATTATAAAAAAGCTATATTTTTAGAAGTTTAATACTACCTAAACTAGTAAAGAAATCTATCTTTTTTTAATATAAATTCTCCCTATAAGTATAATAAGAGTTTTATCTCTTTTAAGTAAATCCTTATAAATCTATAGAAAAATATATTCTAAGAATAAATATAACCTACTAATTAGTATTAGTATTCCTTAGGATATTAGTAATTCTCTAAGGAATACTAGGTAGATCTAAGACTTAGTAACACAATATAGGGTCTAGGAAGGTATTTATAAAAAGGTCTAATTCTATTATAATTAGTGCTATCTAAAGGGGTATTTTATAGCTAGCATTAAAGCCACAAAAATGCTATTGGATTCTATAGTGAAAACTCTACACGCACGGACCAATCAGAAGAGTCAGATTCCGTGGCTAATGTGGCTGCGAATCCAGCTCTTCCCGGCTGTGCCACGTTGTCATAGAATGCAGCGATTCCAACAATTACTAATACTATAACAAAATTATCTTTAAATTAAGCCTTTAAAACCTTTATTAATAAGAATAAAGCTATAATTTATATAAAGAAATAAGTAAAGTATATAAAAAAAAGGAGAAAGTATATAGAAAAGAGGAGAAATACTAGAGATATAAAGTAGGATTTTTATTTTTATTAATTATTTAATTAAATAGTTAATTATTATTTTTAGAAAGAATTCTATATAACTTATAAATAATTTCTCTTTTTCTATAAAAGAGAGAATTCTAAGTATTAAAATTACTGTATTTTATAATAATATAGTATAGCTAGAAAGAGCTAGATTTATAGCTATATTAGCTATAGAATCCGACTCTTCTAATTAGTTTATATATATAGAGTCTTTACTATAGAATCTAATAGCATTTTTATAGCTTTAACGCTAGCTATAAAATACTCTCTTTAAATAGCACTAATTATAATAGAAATTAGACCTTTTTGCACATACCTTCCTAGACCCCACGTTAAGTCACTGAGTCTCAGATCCACCTAGTATTCCTTAGAGAATCCTAGTATCCTAAGGAATACCAACAAGTAATAAAGTAATAAGCTTAATATATTTTATTATAATCTATATTATTAATAGTACTAATTAAATTATTTAATATACCTTTATAATTAAATACCTGGCTAAAGGTATTAATTAATAATATAATATTTACTTTTATATTTGCTTAGTTTTTTTTATTTAATATTTTTAAGTAAATCATTAATTTCTTTACTTGTAAGTTAAATAATACTTTTATATTTACTTAATAATAATTTTATTATATTATTATCTTTATTTTTATTTTATTATTTATTTTTTTATGTTATTTTACTTTATTAATAACTAAAGTATTTATTTTATAAAGAATATTTATTATAAAAAATATATAGCTTTATAACTTATTAAAATTAATTAAAATTAAGTTTATATTTAAGTTTTAAAGTATTGGGTTTTTATAGTATAATTAATATTAGTTTATAAAATATTTTTTACTTTTATAAATAATATAATTTAGTTTTAAATATTTAAAGAAAATGTTGGAATCGTCGGAATCGCTGCATTTTCCGGGTCGACGGGTAAATCCGTATTGACCCGGATTGACCCGGCCAGCCGAGCCACGAGGGGAATCCGGCTATTCCTATAGGTCGGAACCCTCAGTGAAAACTCTGCACATCCCGTGGCCTGCCGTGGCCTCCCACAGAATGTGCTATAAAGACCCCTTTAGCTAGGCTACACACTTAGGAAGAAAATAAGAGCACTTTGAGATAAATACGCAGACCCTATGATGATAGTGATGTCCTGCGTTGTGCCTTCACCTATGTTATCCTAGGATAAACCCAACAGAAAATATACTTATTTTTTTAATATTTATAATCTTAAATATTATTAATATCTTTATTACTTAAGGGTTTATAGTTATATTACTTTTAACTTATTATAAAAAAGTATAACCTTTATTATTTCTGTTTTATTAAGTTTAAATACTTTTAATTATTTAGCATTTTTTTATTAATAACTTTTATTTTTTAGCTTTATTCTTAAAAGTAATTTTAACTTTATAAAAATTTTTAGCTTAATATTTATTTTTTAATAATAAAGTTAAAGCTATTTAAAAATATATAAATTTGAAGATATTTTAAAATAAGCTTAAAAAGCTTAGCTTTAACTTTACTTTATTTTTAAAAACTTTTTTAAAATAATATTTTATTATTTTATTAAAGATTTATTAATATTTTAATAGCTTTTAAATAATATATATTTTTATTAATAATTTTTGTTAGAATTGCTCTCAACGGCAAAACCTCGGTGCAGGCAAAACGCCGGGTGCAGCGTGTGTGGGCGACCGGGTGGGTCCGCCACAACAATGCACGCAGTCTGATTAGCTGCACTGCCGACCGCACGCGTGGCTATAACACCACCTTTTTCCTTACTTTATAAGCTTAGCCCTTAGAATAAAGATAATTAAAAATTACACTTTTTACGTTATTTTTATTATATATATATTTTAGTATTTATTTTCCCTTTTCTAGGTTATTCCTAACATTAATTAGTAGTTAGTAATAACTATAGATTTACTAGGTTTAACTATAAAAAAAGAGATAGCTTTTAAGGTATTTAAAACCCTTATTACTATACTAAGGAAGAAAACTTTACTATAACTAATAGAGTTAAACTTTAATAAAGAAAGCCCTTACTATTAAGTAAACGCTAGTATTTATTCTATTTATTATAAAAAACTATATTTTAAAGGTAGAAACCTTCTTTAAAAATAAATAAAAAGGTTACTTTTAAAGATTTAGCTACTAAAGCTACTAAAGAAATAATTATAGCTTTACTAACTCTTAATAAAGCTATTTAATAAGAAATATAGAAAAGGACTTATAATAATAATAAAACACTATTAATTACTAGCTTAGTTTACTTATTAAAAGACTTTTTTTTAAAGTAACTTTACTTATTTAATAATACTATCTTACTAAAATAGAAAAAAGCCTATAAAAACCCTAACCTTAGTAATATAATAATGCTAGTCTTTAATAACTAAATTATATATATTATTAACTACTATAAGTTATAAAAGTAAACTAAAAAAGAGCTTATTAATAACTTTTAGGAAAACTTTTAAGACTAAAATATCTCCTACTTCTAGAAAATAAGTATATATCTTTAAAGTAGTTTTTAAGATTTTTTATAAGAAAATAGGGTTTTATTTATTAAAAGAATTTAACCTTTAATTCCCCTTTCCCTTTTTAAGTTACTAAAATATATAAATTAATAACTTAAGAATATATTCCCCTCTACTAAAACTAAGGCTTCCTTATATTACCTAAAGCTTCTAATACCTTAATCTTACCTATAACTAAGCTAACTATACTAGTTTATATAGAATCCTCCTTTAAATATAAGTTATTATCCTCCTTTAATATCTTTAAATCTAAATAATAACTCTTATAAACCTCTTTAATAACCTCCTTATCCCTTATTTTAGCTTAACCCTAATTTCCCTATTTATATACCTAATAACTAATTTAGCTAATAAAGGGATTTTTTTAAGAAAAACCCTAAGATTTTCTATAAGAACCTACCTAATTAGGTTTATTAAAACCTACTATATAATAATAATCCTAGTGGGATTTTAGATAACTAAATATAATAAATTTTAAAAGAATTAATAAAGGTATATATAAAAGAGAATAAATACACTAGGAAAATATATAATTTCCTTACTCTAAAGGTAAATATTTTTTAGAATAAGTATATTTATAATAATATCCCTTTAGAAATCTAGAACTATACTTTTTTAATTATATTAATAGAGAATACTCTTATATACTATTTAGATAAGTTAGCCTATAAAAGACTGTTTTTTAATAAGCTTACTACTTATATAAAGAATAACTTTAAAACTAAAAGTAATTAATACTTTTATAGAATTAAGTAAAATATTATAACCCTTTAAAAGGTTATTAATAATAACCCTAATAAGACTAAGCTATAATACTTAAATATTCTTATTAAAAACCTTAAGAAAATCTATTATAGTCTTTTTAACTTTTCTATAGTTAATATATAGCTTTATTAATAACTCCTTACTTTTATTAGTAATATTCCTAAGTGCTATAATGCCCTTTATAATTACTTACTAACCTATAAAGGGGTTATAGGTAACCTTAGGAAATACTTTTATATTAAAAAAGCTATAACCTTTTATTATGGACTAGCCTAGATAGCGACTGCAATCTAGTGTTAATGAAGTTATTATTATCTATAAGGAGGAAGGGAAGACTACTATCTCCCTCCACTACGTGCCTATTCTATATACTATATATATTTATAGGGTTTGCTCTATAGGTACAGTGGGTCGCTGTATATACTCCTCTCCTACTCTGCTAAGGATTTAAGCCTTTAGCTTAAATTTATTATATAGCTCCTCACTCTACCACTCTTTAGCTATTAAATAGTTAGTAAGCAGATAGGACGTAATAATAACACTTAAGTGTTTATAATATAATACTTTAGGTAGAGCTATTTATCCTAGCTAGTTATACTTTAGCGCCTAGGGTTAATAAAAATAAACCTAAAATAAAAATCCTTAAAATCCTAAATTAGCTAGCTAATTATACCTAAGACACTAACTATAAATCTCTAATTTAGCTCCCTCTATACTTATAAATATAATTCTATTATTATTCTCTTTATTAAAATCTTATATACTTTAAGTCTTCTATATAAATACTTATTACTTCCTACCTATTCTTTATTAATACCTATACTTTCCTTATACTTATTTATTAATACCTAATAAAGAATCCCTTACTATTACTTATTAGATCTAAATAGTAAGCTCTCCTATCCCTACTACTCTATTTTACTAAAACTAAGCATAATAAGATTATATTTATTACTATTAATGCTTTACCTCCCCCTTCTTTACCTCTAAATAGCTACTATATCTTAGGCTATTATAAGATTAAAAGTAACTCTAAGGATAAGTTATTTACCCCTATTAATCTTAACTAGCTAAATATCTAGTATCTATTCTATTTTATATATATAGTAAATAATAAACTATTCTCCTATACTCTAGGCCCCTAGCACTCCTATAAGGAGTATTAAAGGAGAAAGGCAACTTATATATATAATGCTACTATATTTACTTAAAGTCCTACCCTTTACTGCCTTACTTATAAGATTATAGCTACTATTTATTATAATAAGGCTATAAAGGTGCCTTATCTCCTTGCCTATAATACCCTTAATAATAAAGGGAAAAAGATTATATTAAATAAGCCTTTTAAAGCATTATATAACTATTTTACTACTACCCTATATACTATTAAGAAGCATACTATACCTACTATTACTACTAGTTTCTTACCTATACCTTTCTTTTAGCTACTAGAATAATCCTAAGCTATTATTAATAAGACACTTATATATCCCCTACCTATTACTATAATTAATTCTACTATAATTTACTTATTAAAAACTAGTATAAACTATACTAATGCTTAGTTATTTAAAGTATAGCACTAAGTTAAGTAGCTAATGCTTATATATTAAGATTTATTTACTAATTACTAGTTATATTAGCCCCCCTTATTATTTTATCTGCCCTTATAACCTAAGGAGTAGGTATATATACTTATATTACCCCTTTCTATAATATTATATATACCGCTGCCTCCTAGCATTCTATCTAAATAAGTTAGCTAGCTATTAAGGCCCCCTCCTACTGCTACTATGCCTCTGCCCACCGCTACTACGCCCCCTTTTGCCGTTATTATACTACCCCTTACTAATATTATACTGCTATTTATCCTCCCTTAGTATACCCTATTTTTATTACTCTTCTTTAGGCTACCCCTAGACTTCTTTAGCCTAAAGTTATAAAAGGCTAATATAATTTTTACTAGCTAAGGGTTACCCCCTTTACCCCTACTTAACTTACCTACTATAGCTATATTATTTAAGCACTATAAAAAAAAGAAAAAGAAAAAAAAGGTTTATTAGGCTACCCTATTTACTTTTATTAGAAATAATAGAGGTAGGTGCTGTAGAGCACAGCTCACTAAGGTAGTGGGCTTAGTGAGCGTGCACGTACAGATCCACTGCTCTGCAGAGCAGAGCACTGCAGCAAGCTACAGTCCACTATATCTCACGAAATATGGAAGCTTTTGCGTTACTTTTAGCACTGTTCAATTCGCTGAAGAATTTATAATAATAATATCCAATAAATTATATCTAATATCTGACTTTACAGGTGTGCGCGGCTGGCAAGAGTGATTCTGACGGTCCGTACGGTCGGCGGCTGTGAGGGGGTTTTTCACTTCCTTCCCTTATATACCTACTGACTATATTGGTGGATCCCGGTCGCTAGCTAGGCTTTATAAGCCACTTTTTATTTTCCGCAAAATTTGTTTGTATAGGAAAACAAAAAAATAGACTCACGGCCATACAAATTGGCTGCCGATGTGCTTGCAATCGGTTGACTTAGTAAAAATCAACGCGCAACACCAAAAAACCGATTTTTAGATATTTATATAGAAAGAAAGCCTAGAATTCAGCGATAAAGAATCTAGTCCTAAGACTTTTTATAAATTCCTCCTTGTTAAGAAAAACAGCAAAAACACACATTATAGGGTAGCCACCTTCCCTGACTAAGCAGCCGTTAGCTGGCTTAGTCACCCCCTTCAATCCATTCCTCCATATCTTTACCGGTTGCCTTATAAATCCAACCTAAAGACTGGGCCTACCTTGCAGCTGTTAGCCCGACTGCGTAGCTGTTAGAATGGGTAGAAAAGGTCGAAAAGTGAGGATTTGTGGGGACCTCGCAGCTGCGAGCCCACACACGTGACCTTCGGTCGGAATTCCGTGGTTGTGCCGCCCGCGCGCGCGCACGCTTGCCGGCTTGCACTGGCTTGCAAAGCCCCCTATAAAGTGCTTCTATCAGCGCTATAATTGTAGCACTAATAGTGAGGAATCCCCTGTAAATAACCCTGTTATTTTCAACAACTTTATTTAGGGGTAGGCAGTAGTAATATATTAGAATATTATAGTTAGAATAGAGCCTATATAGGGCTTAGCAGGGTCTAAATTTATGTCTAATAATATACTATATAGTATTAATTAAGAATTATAGCGTACTTATATTAGTTTATTATTAAAATATATATTACTTTATTATAATTTAAATTATACTAGGGCCTTAGTATTCTCTAAATTTTTAAGTAATTTCTATATTAGCTATATATAACTAACCTATTTAACTAATATATTATAGTAATTACTATAGCCTTTAGTATTCTTTATAGCTAAGATATACTTAACCTAGTACTTATAAAGTATATTTATACTATTATTTTAGGGCTAAATAGGGCCTAGTTAGGAGTTAAGTAAGACTTAAAAAAAAAGTAGATTATTTACTATATACTTTATTAAATTAATATAGAAAATAAGGTAAATACTACTTAAAATATTTAGTTTAATAGTAAAAGGCATTATAATATTAAGTATAGTATATTTAGCTATAACCTAATTTAACTTCTTACTTAGTTAAAGGGTATAAATATTATAAAAGCTAAGCTAAACCTTATTCTTTAGCTAATATTACTTTACTAAATAATATAATTAATTAAAAGACTTTTATTAATACTATTAAGTAAAGTTAATAGTGGCTTAAGTAAGCGCTATTCCCTATTAAATATATTTAAAAAATTAGACTACTTATTCCTTAGGGGATATTTAGCTTTATATAGAAGCTAGTATATACTAGATTAAATTAATATTAAACCTATAAAGTGCTATATAAGCGCTTAGGCTAATAACTAATAATATATAGTTATTAAGGGTAAGCTAGTATACTATTAGGTATATAGGCTAATTTATTTAAGTAAAAGAAACTATAACCTATAGTATTGCCTAAACCTCTTAATTTATATACTTAATATTACTATTAGTTTAGGGATAATAAAATATAGAGAGAAGCTACTTAGTGCCTATAAGGAAGTAGAGTATTAACTAGAAGCTACTTACTTAGTCTAAGCCTTAGTTTAAAATAATACTTAAAGGAAATCTATAGAAACACTACTAATAGTTTAGAAAGCATTAAGTATATACTTTAGTGCTTATATTTATTATAGCTTTTAATTAAATATATTTTAAAAGATAGTTTATAATAACTATAAGAAACTAAAGAGTATTTAAAAAGCTAGTAAGAAGGTTAGTTATAAAGTCTATTAATATTTATAACTAATACTTATTTAGTGCTAAAATAGGCTATAGAAAGCCCTAATATAGGTATTAGCTTTTTTAAGCCTTATAGTAATAGTAATTATATATATACTATATAATATCTATTAATATACCCTCTTAATAGTAGTTATAATAGAGAGCCTAAAAGGTTATATTCTTCCTAGGGTAGCCTATTAAGGGTAAGTTATAGGTTTATTAAATTAATATAGTAGTAAGGGGCTTATACTATAGTACCTAAAGGCAGCTATAAAATAGTAAAGCTTTATAAGCATTTATTATATAGTTACTAATCTATTAATATATAGCTGCCTTAATAGGGAATTTCTAGGCCCCTAATTATACTACCCTAATTTTTACTTAGTATATAGAATTAGCTTATATACTTTAATTCTAAAGGCTTTATAAATAATTATTTATAAAGAAGTTATAGCCCTAAGGGTTAGCTAGGGAGATACTAGCTAGGGTCTATTTTTACCCTAATATAGAGGTTAGAAGAGCGTAGGGTAGTTATAATAGGTATATAGCTAATACTAAATAAAATAATAGCTAGGTCTTTATAGGTTCTCCTAACTTATTTTATTTATAGTAAGATAGTATATTAAGGCACGCTACCTAAGAACTTAGGTAGTAGTAAAGGTAAAAATTAAAGAGTAAGAGAGTCTTTACCTAGTGTGCCTAGTATTTTAATATTTTATAAGAGCTTATAAAGTATTCTAAGTTCTTATAGTTAGTAAGAATTATAAATAGTTAAAAGACACTATAGAGTTTAGTAAACTATACCTTAAGGTATAAGATAATACTAAGTAATTCCTTATTATAGATTATATAGTTCTACTAAGAGGCTATAAGTTATATAGAGTAATAGGCTACTAGCTATAGTATACTTACTATATTATATTATAAAAGGCAACCCTTAAGCGCCTCTTTTAATACATTAGCTTTAACTACTATATTTAATATAGGGTCCTACTAAGCTAAGATTAAAGCTAATAAGAACGTATCCTTAAGGCATTAAAATGCTATTTAGTATACTAAGGACTAGATAAATAGAACCCCCTTCTTAGTAAGGTTAAGTAAGGGCTTAATAAGATTTAAAAAGTTAGCTATAAATTCCTAATAAAAGTTTATAAAGCCTAAGAAGCTATACACCCCTTATAGTTATATTAGTGCCTTTTATTTATAAATTATAGCTATCTTAGCTAGGTCTAGATACACTATATAGCTAGCCTATACTATAAATCTTAGGTATTTTACCTTTATTATATAAAATATACACTTACTAATATTAAGATATAAGCTAGCTTATTATAAGTAAGAGAGGATCTCTTTTATACACTATATATACTCCTTATGCATATTACTAGTATAAATAAGGATATTATTAAGATAGGCTATTATATAGACCCCTAGGGCGTCCCTTAAGGCTTTATTAATATAATATTAAAACGTTATAAGTACCCTAGCTAGGCTAAAGGGGTAAATAAGCTACTTAAAAAGGCTAAAATATATATAAAAGGCTATTAAGGCCTTATCCCCCTTTACTATATATAGGCAGTAGAATATAGCATAAATATCTAATTTTATAAACTATTATATAGCTACTAGGGAATATAGAGTTTCCTTAATAAATAGTAATAAGTATTAATCTTAGTTTATAATTTTATTTAATACCCTATAGTTTATATAAAAACGTTAGCCCTTACTTACTTTTTTAACTAAAAGCACTAGTATAGCTACTAAAGAGAAGGAGGCCTAGATTTAGCCTTTATTTATTAGGTTTATAATTTATTTCTATATTTCTAGTAACTAATCCTAAGGTATATTATATAGCAGCGCCTAAGGTAGGTTTAGTAGGCTACTATTAGGATTCTACTATAAGTAAATATAGTAGTTAGCCTATCCCTAATAGAGAGGTAAGGCGCTAATATTCTCTTAATAAAATAGATCCTTAAAATTAGCTAGTTTATTTAGTAAAAAGGAGAGATTCTTATCCTTCTCTAAGGCTACTAAGTTTACTATAAATATAAGGATAATATTAATCTCCTATAAACTAGTAAATATTACGCTGCTTACTTTATCTAACTAAAGTGCATAGTAGGCTAACCTAGTGTATACTAATTCTATAATAGCAGTTATTAGTAAGTCTACCCCTTAAGTATTTAAGGCATAGATCTTTAAGTTACTATATATATAAATAATAAGGAGGCATTTAGTAGTATATAATATAATATTATTCTAAGCTATTTATAGCGCCCCTAAAATACAGTCTTATAAAAAGCTTAGGATTATATAGGCTATTATAGGGAATAACTATCTATTTAGGTTAGTACTTGTTGAAAATAACAGGGTTATTTACAGGGGATTCCTCACTATTAGTGCTATAATTATAGCGCTGATAGAAGCACTTTATAGGGGGCTTTGCAAGCCAGTGCAAGCCAGCAAGCGTGCGCGCGCGCGGGCGGCATAACCACGGAATTCCGACCGAAGGTCACGTGTGCGTGGGCTTGCAGCTGCGAGGTCCCCACAAATCCTCACTTTTCGACCTTTTCTGCCCATTCTGACAGCTACGCAGTCGGACTGATAGCTGCAAGGTGGGCCCAGTCTTTGGGTTGGATTTATAAGGTAACTGGCAAAGATACGGAGGAACGGATTGAAGGGGGTGACTAAGCTAGCTAATGGCTGCTTAGTTAGGGAAGGTGGCTACCCTATAATGTGTGTTTTTTGCTGTTTTTCTTAATAAGGAGGAATTTATAAAAAGTCTTAGGACTAGATTCTTTGTCGCTAAATTCCAGGCTTTCTTTCTATATAAATATCTAAAAATTGGTTTTTTAGTGTTATATGTTGATTTTTACTAAGTCAACTGATTGCAAGCACAACGGCAGCTAATTTGTATAGCTGTGAGTCTATTTTTTTTATTTTCCTATACAAATGAATTTTATAGAAAATAAAAAGTGGCTTGCGAAGCCTAGCTGGCGACCGGGATCCACTGATAAGGTCGGTGGGTATATAAGGGAAGGAAGTGAAAAACCCCCTCACAGCCGCTGACTGTATAGACCGTTAGAATCACTCTTGCTAGCCGCGCACACCTGTAAAGTCAGATATTAGATATAATTTATTGGATATTATTATTGTAAATTCTTCAGCGAATTAAACAGTGCTAAAAGCAACGCAAAAGCTTCTATATTTCGTGAGATATAGTGGACTGCAGCTTGCTGCAGTGCTCTGCTCTGCA
>SRPW01000109.1:0-40027 GCA_018360225.1 Claviceps pusilla | reverse complement strand
TGGATGGGTATTTGCGTGCAAAGAAAAAAAAAAAAAAGGGGGGGGGGGGGGATAAAGGGGAGCACAGGAGCTAACCACTCGCAACGTCCCACAGATAATATGGCTCCTATACCCCGAGACAAAAGGACTGGCTTTGGAAGATATGGACGCCTTGTTTGGGAAAGTGCGCCGCGCCACTAGCCATGCATCCGCCGAGGCGGACGACACGGCCACACACAATGGTGAAGCAAGTGGGATGCAAGACACTGATGCGGACGCCAACAGCGAGGGTGAGGGTGAGAATGAGCCTCTACTGTCCTGAACGGTGATGCATATTGGAATTTGTATCTGCGAGGGGTACATCTCACCGCAGATCACATAATTTACGGCATCATGAGAGACATACACGAAAAAAAGGGGATAGAAAATAGAAGAAGGCACAAAGTAGAAAGAAAGAAAGAAAGAAAGAAAGAAAGAAAGAACCGAAAGGAATCCAGCAGTGCCAAGGAAGCCACCATAGTGCCAAGTACCCAGCAGCGCCCCCAAAAAGAACACACATGTGCATAAGTCATAAAGTCGTCGGCTCCGCTCGTGGATACACTCGTCCAGTCGCAGCGAACACAAGTCAAACTTTGTAGCACATCACACCTCATAGCATCATCAGAAACATACATCAGAAAGAGAAGGGAGAAGAAAAGCAGAAAAAAGAAAGAACGAAATGGCCAAAATAAACCCGCAGTGCCAAGTACCCAGGAGGACATCAGAAGAGGACATGCGTATGAAATCATGAAATTGTCGGCTCCTCTCAGTGGCTCGCGCAGCAGTAGCGAACACAAGTCAACTTAATGACACGAACCATCAGTCAACGTATTACGAGCAATTTGCGGAAGGGTGAAAAAGGGTAAAACCAAACCGAAAGAAAATAAAACAAAAAATAAAACAGCTAAAAAATGAAAAGGAAGAAAGAAACAAACCAAACCAAAAAAGAAAACGGCAAGGACACTCAAGTAACAACTAGGAGAAACCCACTGTCTATGATACAAGCCCACGCTAGCATTACAACCCATCTGAACTCCAGTCCATTCACACCTTAATATCATATTAAACAAAGGCATCGGCATTCATTCTTCTCAAAAGTGATGCCGCCCATCATGGCCATTTTCCGTCTCCACGCTTCAGATGTAGTAGATACGTGCTTACCAGAAACTACACCAGCCGATGTAGTGTTGGCACAAGTTCTCGAGCCTCGTCGCCTCCACAATCAGTTTGTCAACCTGAGAGATGACATCAAGCTCCTCATTGTTCTTGAAGTCTCTACCAGTGAGCTTCTGCTGCACACGGTCTAGCACTTCTACCGCTCTGGCATTCTGAGTCTCGGCCTCTTGCGCTCCATTCGTCGCACTATCTTCAGGAATAGCTGAGCTGTTGGTGCGTGCTCTTGGCCGAGCCATCGGAGGAACTCCAGGGCGGTGGCCATTAGCGAGCAACTCAGATGGGGCAATATCGCCGTCCAGGATGGAATGTCGGCGGGCATACGGAGCACCGGGGCCAATGAATGCCAACTCGTGTTCAGACGCCAAATTTGGTCCGGCTGGCGATGATGAAGTCGTCAATTTCCATGTGAGGAGAGGATCGTGAAGAAACTGGAGCCATGTCAGTTGGCATTTTTTTTTAAAAAACAAAAAAAAACAAAAACAAAAAACAAAAACAAAAGAAAAAGAAAAAGAAAAAACAAAGAAGGGGCCGGAACAACACTTCAGGCACTCACCGCTTCCAAAACTGCCATGACACTTTCTTTGTTTTCTCGCAAAACTCGCATGACGTGTTCGCACGTAATTCGGAAACTGCCTTCAATGTTGCTCACTTCCATGGCATACGTCAACATGCGGGTGAGTCTAAAGGGTACACGCTCGGGGAACTTGTCCCGCTTCATGGCGATTTCAAAGCAGTCGCCAAAATCAATGTGGATAATCTTGCCGGTGATTCGATCAAGCATCAAGTTGGACGGATGTCGGTCGCCCAGACCGAGAATGTATCCCACAATCGACATGACGCCCAGAGAGCGAGTATAATTCGTGCGTCGTTCCAGCCAAGCTTCCGATGACTTGGACTTGAGCCACAAAAGGCGGTATAAATCTTGGCCCGTCGTGTTGTCGAGGGCATAGCCAAACACCTCTACTTTCTGCATCAGTGTGAGGTTATCGTAGTCTGGCGCCATCTGCAGCATGATGCGGTGTTCAATGTTAAGCATGATCGAGCGGCTATCACGATAAGCCTTGATGAGCATATGGAGCGTGTCACTGTTTGGTACCCAACCAAAGAGGCCAGAACTCTGCGAAAGTGGAATGATGGGGTAGCGCTGGATATTGAGGTGTCGCTTATGGCATTCAGAGTCGTTGGCAAGCAATGTATTGCACAGGCCAAAGAGCTGCATGACTCGTTCGTCTTGTCGGACGTCCTCGTGACCTTTGAGAAGGAAGGTATATGACACGCCATCGCTGCCGGTCGTGATGAGCTTTCTTGGTCTCTGTTTGGAGGAAATGACAACCAGGCTCGATTCAAAGGACATGATTCGGATGATTGGCTGCCCACTCCGATAGGTTCCGGGCACGGCGAGATCGAGATCTCTCGAGTTAAGGAGCTTCGGGGAGCAATATGTGAGCTCCAAGCTCGTGAGCTGTGGCAACTGCCTAGAGATTCTCCGAAACACCTGATAATAGAGATCCCAAGCCTGGTTGAGGTCATTCACATCTTTAGAGCTCTCGTACTGGTGACACCACTCTTGTGCCTCCTTCAGATCTCGGCCAAAGGCCTGGGCAAAGGATATTTCGCGCAGGGTCTCGGGCCCACGCTCCAACAGCCCATGAAGAGGCTCAAGAGTAGTAAACATACCCTCTATATTGTGGTCGCCAAAGTAGAGACGCGACGCCTCCTCCAAGCCTTCATGCCAAAGTTCGTGCCAAAGCACAGCCACACGAATTAGCTCATGGCTCACGACATCAGCCTGTGCTACCAGATTGGCACTGTGCTGCCGCATGCTGTCCATAATTTGCGCGGCCGACCGGAATCGCTTGGTATTCTGCCATGACTTCATGGCAACTGTCAACGGGTATACCAATGCTTGAGGGTGGGCTCTGCCAACGTCGGCGAGAAGATTATGCACAGCTTGCTGGACTCGCTTATTCGGTTGGTTGATCCGGGCAATGAGCTGAGGTATGACTTCCAGCCAGGTGTCGACCGAGACATTGGCGATGCCTTCCAACACAGCCGCGTTCACTTCAGCGCCGCCACCGTGCGAGAACCATAGAGTAAGCACACGAAGGGTATCTTGAAGAGAGCTTCCGGCTGATAGGGCAATAGACTTGAAGAAGCCTTGAATGGCGGGTACGACATGCTCGATCAGCATCGTCTGGTCAGCCCGCGATAACTGACCTTCGTTTGCAGAAGAGAGGGTCTGCACGATCTCGAAGTTGGCCAATGCCCAGGCATGCCACGCCTTGTACCATCTTGGGTTGTACTTGGTAGCCTGCGAATATGAGCTCAAGATCTCCTGCACGCGGGTGTGCGTCCAGTCATCCTGGTTGATGGCAATGAGCCAGTCTCCTTGACGCAGATAACACTTGGCCAGTAAAACAGTCTGTTCATACAGGCCTCTCTGCAACTGCGCGCCCATAGGCAGATCAATTTGGCCCTGGAATCCATAGTCAGTGGGAAGATTTCCCTCGCTGATGCCCACCTTGGCTGCTAGTTCAGCTCTATCCACGTCCAGTTGGTGCGCGGCATCAATGGTGAATCTCTGAAGGCAGTACAGAGTCCGTTCAGGTATACCGTCCTGCTGCGCCGTTGATGATTGCTGACCTATTTCCCATTCGAATTTCAACATGGCATAAACAACTTGAGCTGGGATTATTCTCGGGGGCGTGATTCCTGGTCGATCACTTCTAGTCTCTGGCCAATGCGGAATCATGGTCTCCAACGGCGCGTCACTGCCCACAAGTTGTTTGAGAGACTTCTCAGCAAGACCCATTCGCCCAGATTTACGGCAAAGGTTGGCGAACTTGATCCACATGCGCATATTCTCTGCCGGTGAGATAACCAAAGCCCTGAGGCGGAGCATTCTGTGCCAAACCTCGACGTTGCGCTGACATCCCTGCAATCTGGTTTCCCACGTTTTGCGCATGATTGCCTGTTTCTTTTCGTCGCATTGTTTATAGACAATGAGCTCTTCGAGTTCTGCCAGCATCTGAACTCGCACAACAACCTGATACGCTCGGTTGTAAGACTCACTCACAAGCGCGCTTAGCTCCGTGTCTAGGGCCTCGCGCGCCTGCTCGATGCACGTCACGGCTTCTCGAAACTGATTTCTGTGGATCGCAAGAATGGCACCGAAAAAGGACCTGTCGGGCGAATGCCGTTTTAGAGACGACAGGTAGTTATCCATGTGATCCCATTTGTTTTGCCCCCATGCTGCTGCAGTAGCGAGAGGTGCAATCGTTCGCTGCACCTCGGCAGCAGAGTTGGCCCACGTGCTTCCCGTGAGACTGGCGAGCGCGTCCCACTCTCCAAGAGCGTGTAAGCATCGCATTTTGCCCATGACGATGTCAATGGATGTAGCTTGATCGGGAGGAAGTTCATGCTCTCGCTTATTGTAGAAAGCCAAAGCCTCTTCCCATCGCTCCAACTTCTCGAACCAGGTTTCGCGAAGTTGAATGCCTTCCTTGTAAAGCTGCGCCTTTCTCAAGATGCCGATGGCTGCGTCAGACTGTTGTAGTTCGTTGTTGATGACGATGAGGGCCTCAACCGCACCACCACTTTGGTCTTGCAAAAATTCAAGTTCCTTGTAGTGGAGAGCCTTGGCGTACGCATGACACCTTGCTGCTTCTCTCCCGAGCACTCGAATATCAATTGGAAGTGCTTTGTCATCATGCTCCATGAACTCGGCAAGATTCAACAGCAATCCTAACAAGTCTGGAGTAACATTTTCTGATTTGATTGCGTTCTCGATATTCTGTATCAGCTCGTCTTGAAATTGTTCGTACAGTTCGGTCCAGCACGAAACGAAGGCCGAGTTGAACAACTCCCGTGCGAGGGGAAGGTATACACTGGCCAAACTGGCGCAGGCACGCAGGGCATGGTTTGGCGATTCTGTCAACAAGGTTGTGCTAAATCTGCGCAGCCACTCTTGCCAATCTTCCTTTGTTGATTTGCCGCGTGTGTCCCATACCGCCTTCAAATGGATTGCATTCATTTCCAGCTTCTTGGTCCCCTGTTCTGCGAACGTGCCATCGTCTGTAATGTCACCAAATCTTGACTCGGACGTAAGATCTTGTGGGAGAACCTCGCCCTTTTGAAGTTTGCTGACGAGAAGTTCATAATTCTGATGTTGAATTTGGTGTTGATTTATGACTTTGTTCACGGTGCCCATAAAGTGGAGATAGTCTTTCCCAAGTTGCTGTATCAAGGCGCAGAGAGTATCCAGTGCCGTGACTCGCAGTGTTGGCTCACCAGTGTCGAGTACTCTCGTAAGCGGATGGATGATCTTCGCCGCGAAATCATTCAGGTTGACCTGTCTGGAAATTTTGCCAATGCTATCAATCGCGTGCTTTCTGATAAACACAGGCTGTCCTTGCTTCTCAAATGTGCGTATGATGACCGGAATGATGAGGTGCATGTATTCTTCAGCACTGGCGCCAAAAACGAGAAATGCATGCAGAACTCGCTCAGATGGAATTCTTTTCGCAGACGTGTCCCGGTCAAGTACTCCGAGCATGTTGGGGAGAATGCCAGCGAGGTGAACCTTGAACTCTCCCTCCAATGCTCGCGAGATTGCTTCCACTAGAGAGAGGATTGTGGCCTGCAACGATGCGGACGTGTCCCAGTGCCGCTGAAGGATATCGATGATGGCAGGGAGGTAGTTCCGGATGTGCTGACGAACGATGCTGACCAAAGTTGCCAGTTGGTTGAAGTATGATTCTAGCCGTGTAGAAGCTGATGACCGAATGACATGCAAGAAGGCAGGTACAATCCTATCGAGAAACGACAGACATTCCAAACCCAGCGTTCTGAAGATGTTCATGATGGCTTCAATAACAGCAGCGTGGTGCTGCAAAAGGGAGGAATCTTTAAGAATCTGAAGCAGGGCATTTATGACGACAGTTGGAAAATACTCTTTGTTAGAGGGTGTCAGTCCGTTCATCATAAGAGACATGTCAGTCATCTGATTCGATTCAACTCGACGCTGTATCTCGGGCGTGCGCTCTTCGACTTGCTGTGTCTTCGGCATGAGTAAATTGTTCGATTTTCATATTGCACGAGCAGTGCTCTGCAAACTTACCTGAAGTTTGTAGGGATCCAGAGCTCCCAGAATGCCCATGAGCTTCACTGTTTCCTGTCTGAGGGGCCCTCTCTGATCCTCAGTTCGGATAATGCCCTGCAGGATCTCTAGCAGCTGAGGGTATTCTAGATATGGTTCAATAACGTAGCCAGAGTTGCTGGCCAACTGACCCAATGCATTGAGTGCCGCCTGTCGCTTGATATTGGATGATTGGTCTTGTAGCGCTTCCAGGATTATCGGCATCAGACGGTCTTTGTAAAGCAACATGTCTTCATCGCCGACCGTGGCAAGATCTCCAAGTGCTTTGAGAATTGTAGCCGCAACAGTCGGACTCGAGTCACTGGCCTTTGGCAGAAGAACTGAAACCATTGGTTCGACGTACGGCTTGATCAGAGTCTGGGCGTTTTGAACCAACAGACTCAAAAGCTTGGCGCTCTCTTCTTTATTCCGTGCCACTTCCGAGAACTCGAGCTCCGTCAGCATTTGTATGAGGGTTTTCCGCAGCGAGGGAATAACGTATGCTGGGTTATATCTAGCCAAACGACCAACAATTGAGATGGCGATCTCACGTATGGCAAATACTTCATCGTTGAGCGCAAAAAAGAGTATCCTGATATTCTCGGCTTTTGCAAGATGACGGTCAAAGCGCTCATCTAAAGCAGCAAGCACAGTTTGCCTGATGTCGGGTTCGGGATCCGAGATTCCGACAGTCAGCAGCTTTTCGATCACATCACCCACGACTTGAAGTGCGTGATAGCTGGTCTGGTTGACAATAGGGTCCCGAACGTAGAGTTGACAACAGGTCAAAGCCGCAGCCTCGCGGATCTCTGGATCCTCGTCTTCCACGTATTTGATTGCCACATCGCGAACAAACTCGTTTAGGACATGCCCCGTGAAATCAAAGCTGCCAAGCGTGTTAAGCGCCAGCTTGACCTCTGCTCGTCGAATCTCGTAAGCTTGAGAGTCCTTGGCATCTTTTGCGTTGGCACAAATAGAATTGAGGGTGTTTGGCTGAGGCGCTCCAGGCTGTCTGAAGGGCTCACCACACAACACAACACTCAGCATATCCAAGAGTCTTTCCTGGATGATAGGTTTGACCGGTGGGATATAGAATGCCATGTCGACCAACGCCTGAGTCAGCTTCGGAGTCATGTCGCAGGCAAATATAGGATCCAGAAGGGCTTCCATATATTTGCTCAGTGTCTGACCAACAGCAACCGCCAATCGGCTAATACAGTCAAACACAGGATCTACCGAGCCTCTTTTGCGTGACTGAACACTCAAGCCCTCTCTGACATGAATAAGAACGCCATCCAGATAGGGTGCAATAGCACTTTTGACTGAGTTCGCAATGTTGCCAATAGCCAAGAAGGCGTCATTTCGTTCCTTGTCCTTTTTCAACATGCCAGATAAATAGACCATGAATTTGTGTAGCCATGATTGGGCGAAATCGGCCGGTGAATAGCTGGCAAGATCCGGGATGACGTGAATAACCGTTCTTCGTGTCGTGGGATCTCTATGATCTTTGTGCTTGTACACAATTTCACAGGCGTCTTGGTAATGATCCTGCATGTACATGCCGCCCTGTTCAAGCAGCTCCCTCAACACTAATAAGGATGCATGGATAGACTCGACGGTGTTAACCTTGAGACCCTGTCTTGCTTCGGTATAAATTTTACTCATCCAGAGCTGTTTCATCTCCTGATCCCGCTCTCGGATGATTCGAAAACAGGCACTAACAGTTTCTGCCGATGTTTCGCGAATAAGTTGTCGAGGATCTCTTAACCCCACCCATATCCAGTCAAATATTGTCGGGATGTACTGATACATGAGCGTGGGGGCATTTCTGGCCAGTTCTCTGAGAACAAGAACAGCACTGTATCGACGTTCTTCGACTCGGTCATTTTGGAGCCATTCAAGCGCCGTATTCACTTCGGAGTCAACCAGTTCGGATATCATTGATCCTCCAGGGCGACACAACTTGCCTAGCGCAATAGCCGCAGGCTTCATAGGATTGATATCCTTGCCGCGTAGAACGGTTTTGATGTTCTGCGTGAAACGGGTATATTTGGCACCGACATCGACGCCATCGAAATCGACCAAAGCGTCCAGCGCATAAATGCCGCCGAGTCGTTCCGCCGAGTCGCTGCCGTGGGTGATGAGTTGCGTGATCCTATTGTTTACTGCATTGTAGAAGGACTGGAATTGCTCTTGGCTAAGGTCTGCATGCACTTTGTTAGATACGCTCGTACAGGCATGCAATGATGAAGCCGGTGTTTATACCTCGGTGGCATAATACAACAAGGTCACGAAGCTGAATGGCGGCTCGTTTTCGTATTTCATCGGATACACTATATAAAAGTCAGCTTCAGGGACCCTTGCAGAGCCGTATCAATTGCATACCGAGATTTCAAGCTCCGAGTGATTTGCTCGAGTCGCTCGAGGGAGATCTGCTGTTGCTGCGCCATCGTCCCCAGTTGGCGTTGAAGCCGATGCGATCAGAAAAGCATGAACCAGCGAGGTATTCTTGAGGACACCAAAGACTGATGAAGTTGATAAATCGTTGAAATAGAGGGGAGGAGCTGGACACGGAGTGATTTGTTGGTCGGGGCAGCTGTTGTGAGACGCTGGAACCTGGAAAGTGGCTGGGAAGTCTCGCAGCTGCAGTACGGCTGACGAGTGCGGCCACGGGTGAAAGAATCGTCTGCAGCAACCTACAGACTAGGACTCATTCTCCTATGAATGATGTATCATAGAGACAAGTAGTTGGAACTCGGTCCAACGTTTCAGCGATGATGTCGCAACGACCAGAGAGATACCCCCGACTTGGGAGTCGAGGTGCGGCACAACGGGTTGGTTGCCTAACAGCTCACGTCGGCAGGTCAGCAAGCAGTGCATCCCACAATGAGCCAAACAACCAATGGCAAAGCAGCCAATGTTGAGACCTTAAGTGGGTCGCGTCAGGTGAGCACCGTGTTCCATACTGTGTTTTGTGTCCGGGAGCTTGCATGTACGTATATGTGTATGTATGTGGATATGTAGTAGTATGTACTTGCTTGGAGAGCGCATTGGGACACAAACGGCTCCACTGATACGCACTGTGCAAGCCTTGTTCGCGACCAAACAACGTCATGTGCAGTGAATGATTGAAAGGTTCAAATCCACATCTCTCACAAATTTATTTCTTCAAAGATCACCACGCTTGCCACTCTCTAGTTTTGCCTCGACTCTGCCAGGCTGTCCCCAGGAATTTCAACTCGATTGCAAGACCCTCATTTTGGATCCCAAAGCACTCGAGCGCATCATGGGCAATGACGGCGGCTCTATCCCAAAGAGAAGTGAATTGGTGAAGAATGCTGCTCGTACACCTACAGTCTCGGAGCTCAAAGCCACAGCTTTGGAATCTTTGATCCATGCATGGACGCACTGCGCCCTTAGTGGTTCAAATCTTGAGATGGAAACAGCTGTTTCAGATTGGCGCGGAAGATTGTTCAACTACGAAGCCATATTGAACGGATTGATTCCATCCGACGAGCCTGCCGAGGAGACGACGGCTGCCAGTTTTGGCATCAGATCTTTGAAAGATGTAGTACGGGTCAAGTTCTCCGAATCTGGTGGGAAATGGGCATGTCCGATTTCCATGAAGGAGATGGGCCCGTCTACGAAAGCTGTCTACCTGGTGCCGTGCGGCCACGCCTTTGCCGAGATCGCAATCACAGAAATTCAGGAGAATTCATGCCCGGAATGCGGAGAGAAGTTTGACAAGCAAAATGTCATCCCATTACTTGCAGCCGCCGAGAAGGATGTGCAGAGATTAGAAAAGAGACTGGAGGGTTTACGAGAAAAGGGCTTGACTCACAGTCTCAAGAAGGACAAGTCAGAAAGGAAGAACAAAAAGAAACGGAAAGGGTGTGACATGGCGGAGAGTGAGGATAAAGCGAAAACAACCTACACAACGACGGGCGCAGACTCGAGGATAAGTGGCATCAACAACCCCATGGCCGCATCTTTGACGGCCAAAGTTCTTGCTGAACAAGACGAAATGAAAAAACGACGAAAAATGGCATCCGACGCTACTTTGAGGGCATGAGAAGACATTTGGGAAACATTCTAGGTGGGTGCATGTTGTAATGAGGAGCGATGGCTCACGAATATGGCCAGGGCTATGATTAAACAAGATGCTCTGTTTCGTTATCATACGGCGGCGCGATACGGTACTTGCACGCCAATTTAGTTACAGTCACCGATCTGTTCTCTATTCTCCAAGGTTCACGACATGCATATGTACATACTTTCGTATGTAGGTCTTAGTGGCTCGACTTGATGAATCGGAAGACAAAGTCATTGAGCAACGCGTTCGGCTTCGCCGTTTCATTTTCATGCGGGCCGACCCATGCAAGGAAATCCTTCGGCCATCCTGTCCCTGGACTCTTCTCACTGGCCAAAAGTTTGACAGGTTTCAACAACTGGGGAAGCCATGGCCATGCCAAAACAGCTACATGTACACTGAGAATTCGACGAGCAGTAGATGGGACAAGCAGCAATCTGGCACTAGTTTGAGCTCTGACGGCGGAAATGAACGTGCAAAAAAAGAGAAAGGACCAAGGACGTTTCACGATGCATTCTCCTTGGACCAAAGAATCCGAAGATAGGCTGCAGAGCAGAGTATCAGTTCGAGAGAGATCGCTTCTATGGTGGCAAGTCCATTGCAAAATTGGAAGCGGATTGATGCAAATTGTTTTCCCGACAGCATTGTGCGGACGCTGCCTCATGTTATCACCTAGGGACCCGCCGACGCCTCTTTTTTCAAACGCACAATGGAATCAAGGCAGTCTTGGTCTTTCTTCTCGGTGTATCAGGGGCGCCGAATTCCCTCGTGGCGCAGAATACTTTGAAAGGCTCCTTCTCCAGGATTTCACGGGATCATGACGACAATGTCGACATACATATGTACGTGGGGCGCTTGGCAGTGCTACTACCTCTCACCCCACATCATATCTGCCTCTTGCTCAACAGTCGACTTGACTCAACTCCTCCAGCTGTCCAATTTCGGTATGCCAGAAGATCTTGATACGTCGGATGGAGCCTGTTGCCGAAATGTTCAACGCGAAAGAGTCGAAAAGAAATCACGGCCCCTGATCCAAATAGACGGCGGACTCGTGGCATGCCACGGGCGGGGTCAGGAATCGGGAGTCGGGACGCAGACCCTGAAACTTAACTCCATTCGAAGAACCAGCGGACGAGTGGAAATTCTCAATGTCGGTCATGTTCCAGCATCTCGACTACCTATTTATACCTGTCCGACATTTCTTGCAGTCCCAGTGTTCCAGGCCATGTCTGCATTCTGTACATGCCTTACCGGCAATCGTGGCCACGGCCCCTTTTTTCGGAATAACGCCCTTTTGACCGGTTTCAAAAATGTCCATACCTCAAGGGCTCTCCGGCCCTCTTCATCGTGAGGGACCATTATTCTTGTGCGATGACGTATTTCCCCAAGTTTGCAGAGTTGAGGCATTGCCTGTCCGGCATGTCCCGCGTGGTTGATGGAGGATAGGGCCAGCTGGATGGGGTCTACCCTATGATGACGGTGACGGTGGAATTGGAATACATGAGTGAGGACTGCTACGTCGATATCGACAGAATGGGGATGAATGTCCGTGGAGAAGAGGATGATGCTGTTGCCGGACAGGAAAAGGCTGATGTCGCCGGGTTGGCATTGCATTGCAGCAAGTGGTTTGAGTCTTGACTCCCATAGCCACTAGTGGGCCAATCATGCCAACATTTGAGGGCTAAGAGGTATTTGAAATTTGCCGACAGGGCTACACCCACCTCTGTATTTTCCCATGTTTAGTCAACGGCTCATTGGAGCAGGACCTGAGCATATCCGATAAGGTATCACAAACACGTGGGTAGGTGCGCGCCAAGGGGATATCATGGCTACCTTCGCGCGCCACCCCTTGTCAGAAGAGCTAGCTACACCCCTACGCGACAGTGGTCAATGAGATACAAGCGACTCAACAGTCAAGAGATCAAATACTACCTAACGTTACACTCCGGAGTCGGCCCCACCACACCGGGTTTATCTGGAGAAACCCGGCCGCCAAGATGAACGACAGCCGGGGGAGAAGAGGGACGGACCGGGGACCGGGGTAGTAGCAGCTGGTTCCACCATCACCATGTCCAGACAGGCGGCGTGACGGCGAATATTTGATTTTGTCCTTTGACATCCACCACGGAGCGCGTGCAGAAATCAAGCTGCTCCACTACCGACTGTTGTCATCGCAGAACGGATATGGTGTCTGGTATTTCCTCATTCTGTGCTCCGCTTCCCCACCCCCTCCTTGAAGCCAACATGCGCTTCAGATCCCCCCTCTCCTCTCGCAACACGAGCCAGTGTATTCCGGCATCCACAGAAATGGACAGACAGTAGTGCTTCGCACATGCGTCTTGGTGTCAAAGCATTATTATCCAGGGCTGCGAAAACCCGTATGACAGGAGAATGGCGTTGATAATGGCCGCACAGCAAAAGGCCCGACATTCAGGAATGAGGGGCCGCATATTGCTACCGCGCGACAATCTGAAGGTGGCTTGGTTGTGAAGGCATTCCTTCGACGTCGGGATGAAGTAAAAAGAGGAAGAATTTCAACGTCACTCTAGACTTCCTAGGATCCTTCGCTCTTCTTATATACAAGGTCCTTAGGCAGGGGTGCCTAAGGTTCTAAGGTGAAGTTGGCCGAGAGTGTAACATTACACGTGTGGCAATTATTCATCATCATTCCAATCGTCCATTAAATCAGTATCGCTCTCCTCCAATGAATAATCATTGTCCTCACTGGACATGGGAAATTCACCTTCGTCCCGGTCTGGTGTTGGAGCCCATGATGGCGACTGGATTCCTGGTCCCACCGATGGGCTTATGTGTCTTTTCTCATGGGTAAGTGAGCGCAAAATCACCTCTTCTACCGCGCCCAATTTTTTATTATATGAAGACGGCGGCGAAGGTTTAGGAGTTGATGCTCTCAGAGGCAGAATTGGCACCGGGGAATTTGGAGAGCCCCCATGGTTTGGCATTTCGGGTGGAGGCCGTGGGCTTGCTACCGGAGCCCTCCAATCTAATGTGGATGGAAGATCACTCGCGGAGCCTCTTGATGCTGGCGAGTGGCCCTGGTGCGGTAGACTATCAACTGGAAGCCTCGAGGTTGAGGTGGCCGGAAGCTCGCTTGAAGGTCTACCTAGAGGCCTCGGTGGTGGCTGTCCCGAAGTAGGTGAAGCGACATTGCGTTCAAGCCCAAGCGGCTTGTGTTTTACAAGAAGGCCTCTTCCTAGGCTTGCGTTACTGAAGGCCACCGATGCTGGCCTCTTTTGCAAAGGGCGTTGCTGTGGGGCGTCTGCATCGGCACTGTTAGGATGAGTTGTATCCTGGTGCGCGCCCGCCGTTCCTTCTAATTTTGTCGTCAAAGACAGTCCAGGACTTCCTATGTCGTTGCCAGCATGATTGCAATGGCTCAACCATGCCAAAGAATGGAGAGCGGACCATCTCTTCTCCGGACGTCTGCGAAGTAACCCGCGCAGGAGTGGGCGTAGGTACATCGGTACTTCCGGTACGTGCGTGAGAGGCGCCTTGCGCATCCATCGCGCGTGTGTATAGTCATTCAATGCATTCCCCGGCCATCTGGACTTGGTTCGAGGATTCCACGCGGAGAGGCATTCAAGCAGAATCATGCCGCATGAAAACATGTCCACTTTGTTAGAATAGCTCCGAGGAACCTCGACGATCTCAGGAGCGACATATACCGGTGATCCCGCGAACGTGTCGTATTTGCCTCGGACACGATGACGTGCAGACCCGAAATCCCCGAGAATGGCGGTGCCATCCTTGACGAGGATGTTGGAGGGTTTCACATCACGATGTACAATATCAAGAGAATGAGCATAAGCCAAGGCGCTGAATATATGAACGAAGACAATGATGGTACCCTGCTCGTCTAGTTCCTTCGGGCGAAGGCACTCAGGGAGGTAGTCCTCTATTAGCCAGGCAGGCTCCTCGTCGTTCTCCGCTGGTACGATATCATGCACCTTGACAATGTGTGGCTAGCACCTTGAATTAGTCCATGATTGCGGTCTCGAGTATGGAGAAGCTTACATGATCCAGCCTTAACAAATGATCATACTCTTGCTTCAGTTCCTCCCACCGGTTCTTTCTGACCCCTGGGTCATCAGATATCTTGTAATAGGGTTCTTTCGCAGCGAAAATCTTGCCAGACGCTCGCTCTTGCACTATCATCACCGAAGCCGACGATCCTTTACCAGCATAGCTCTTAAACAAATAAACCTTACCATTTGGTCCATATCGTACATTGCACATTGTTGTATCAGGACCAGTCCGCAAAGGAGGAAAATATTTGGGGATTGCTGCACGGGCATCCTGAATAAACTCAAGAGCCCTCTTGCAGTAATTCTCCCTTTGTGTACAGGTAAGCTTTGGTTGCCAGGCTATAAAAGTAGTGCCACAGGCATCGAAAACTGTAGGAAGGTCGAGATTTCTGCGCTCATTCTGGGTAAGAGAGGAAGCTTCACCTCCAATAGCAAGATTTAAACTTCTCGATAACACTGTCACCCTTGGAAAGTATGATACTGGATGAATATCAATTCGAAAATGTCGCTTACTGACGCCTGTACTGTTGTCGACTGCCAGCTGAACATCTGCAAAATCCGTATCAGGGTCAGAACCAAATACCCACCCTTCTGCCGAGAAGATATGCTCGCCAAATTTAAGGCATAGGATAGCTCCCTTGGGTGCGTCCAAGAGTTCGCCAAGCCACGCATGTTCATCATTTGTGGGGGGTGTGAAGATATAAGCTGAGTTGTTTGATAACTGGCGGATATCATCGACGCCAGTAAAATTGGCAAGGAGAAGGACGACGTTGGCGAGATCCATTTGCACAGAATTGGACGACGTCAGAGTGCCAGCGAGATTTTGTATGTATGGCATGCAGCGATGAGATTCACGACAAAATTTCGCATGTGTGGTATCCAGAGATGAGGTGCACGGCAATGGGAATGGAATCATACCAATGTACCTACATATAGACCGATCCAACACCGACTTTGTCCCCAACGCCCACTTTGTCTCCCAACACTGACTTTTTCATGAACCACCAAGCAATATTTGAGATGTACCGTGCAGGGTGGTGTAGCACTGCCTGCGCTGACTCTGTTCACCGACATTTAGTCACGCGTCCAGAACAAGTTTTCGACCTGGTGCGACTTGAAACCTGATCAGAGTCTTGTGTCACTTCCTGTGTGCTGGGCTGTTTCGCCTGCAATTTCCGATGCGCTAGCCGATTTTGACGACGCCAAATTTTTTTATCCAAGCGCTCCAAAATCTTGCATTCCAGGATGTTTGAATGCAGTGTGAAAAACTCTGCTTCTGGCCGCCAGTACTTGTGATCCTTGATGGGGATGGAGAGCCGCAATTGCTCGACCTGCTGCGCGGAGAACCCTAGCCAGCCGAGCAAGCTTTTGTAACCTCGAGCCAAGTTTCTCCAATCTTCCATCTTGGGCGCATTATCGAGCAATTTGTCCACAGCTGCTGCATAGCAATGCACCTCGTGTTTCCAGTATTCAGCATCGCTTATTAATCGTCGGATTTTTTCGGCCTCGCGGGTCTTGAAGTGACTTCGTCCTTGTTCAGCAAAGAGGTGGTACGGTGGTGGTCTGTCTGCGTCTGGATGATCAAATTCCGGGGTAGCTTGTCTCTGCTCAATGAGGGCCGCTTCCAAACCACTATATAGCGCTCGGGTGAAGGCTTGAGAACGCAGCGCGGCCGGTATGTCGACACCGTTTATCGGAGTATTCATCCTGTATTTCAGCTTTTGTTCGTTCTCTATCTCTTCGCAGACATACCAGTGGGAGGGAGGCTTGGAAAGAATATATCTAGATATGTTTGAAGCTTTCAGGCCGATATGAGACGGAACACGATTATGACGATGCACTCCAAATGATGTAGGAATCTTGGTCGAGCTAATCTACCTTCTCCACCCACGACAGGAGGTGCCTGAATCTATCACGTGATAGCGGCTCCTTCCGCTGAGTCACGTGCAATCACACGCCACTGGAAGGAAGGTCCATGTCAGCCGCTTCGTGTTGCTTGGAAATAGACCATCTCTGGTTGGCCACCTCATCGAGGCTACCACATTCCAACCAATCATCGCACATGCATTCCCTTGACCAGCAGTCAGCGCCACGGCCAAGTCGTTCGACTCACGGCACCGCAGCATGTCACCACGACTGGCCAGTGCATCTATAAAGGACGGCCTATGTGCAGCTTGAAGTGACGAGATATCAAAAACCAATTCAGCACACAATCACTTCGTATCACTCGACCACAAACTATAGTCAAATCTTCCTGCACAAATCATCCATATTTTCACAGTCCTACCAACCACAACCCTTCATCATGACTGTCACCAAAGCCTCTACTTGCTGTTCCAAAGACGGCGCCGAATGCGCATGCGGTATGTCCAAAATTAAATTCTCCTATTGAAAATCAAGCCCAACAACAATACCAATAAACAAAACAAAACAAAAGAATAAAGAGGAACTAATCTTTGTATAGCCCAAAAAGCAACCTGCTCGTGTGGGAAACAGTCCGCCCTCCACTGCAACTGCAACAAGGCCTCTTCAGAAAACGCCGTCACAGGACCGCGATGCTCATGCCGAGCCAGACCCGCCGGCGAGTGTACCTGTGATCGCGCTGCTACGGAGAATGCCGCGGTGTCTGGATCAAAGTGCTCGTGTGGCTCAAGACCGGCTGGTACGTTTCTTCAACTTCTCCCACACAAATATCATGAATATGTTCCCTCCTCTTTTTTTTTTCTTTTCCTTGAGAAAAAGAGTTAAAAAGGATAATGAAATAGTTCTTTGGACTAATCCGTTTCTTTATAGATGCGTGTACCTGCGAAAAAGCCAGTGACGGGGGCTTCAACCCCGCAATGGAGGTTGACTTTACCACGCGCAAGTAAAGCAATTATATGTCACACTGCAACACATCTCATTATATTTCACGGCTTTTTTTATTCTCCCTTTTCGGACGCTTTCTGCTGAGAAAGGTTGCTTTGGGCGATGCGGATAATACAAGGCGTTATTTTTGTTTTCAGGGAGCAATTGTGGCTGTATACGGTTGGATGAGAAGAGGTCCTAGACTTGGCGGACATGGGATGAAAGGAATCATTTGCAGCAGGGCTTGATGCATGGTAGAAGACTTGTTTTGATACTTTTTCCCGGTATAAATACCATAATGAATTCTGGTATCAAAGACACGAATATACATACATTGCGACGTTGACATCATGTGTTTTGAAGCTCCAGGATGGCCATGAATGGGGATAAAATCAATATTTGTTCCGGGTAGTGAAAGCCATCGATTTGGTAGCTAATACAGCTTCATGTACTACGCTCCGTGCAGTTCTAAAAAATACTCCGGCAATTTAAAAAAAAACACCAAAAAAAAACTCACACCATTGTCGTAACTAGCGTCGAGACATTGCTGATATATCTCCATTTGAGTTCAAAGTGTGCTCTTTTCAACTCCAATTCTTTTCTTGTTTCTTTTGTTTCTTCTCTTCTCTTCTCTTCATTTTATTGAAAGAAGGTGCAAACAACAACATGGTTCGATGCCATGCGGAGCAGCGCTGTGTTGTCCCATGCAACTCAATAATCCCTTTCTTTCCTTCCTTCATCAAGCAGTTATGGTACTGCACTCTGCACTCTTCACCCTGCACTCCCACGTTCTCTCTACTTGTTAAGCTTGGCAGCCGCATTGGCCAACGAGCCACTGCCTCTGCTGCTGAAAATACCCATGATGCCAAAACCCACGTAAAACAGCGCCAAAGGATATGCCACCAGTCCCCGCATGCCCTTCATTCTTCCCACTGCGCAAAACATACCGCTTGCGCTGTACGTGCACCACATGATGGCAGCCGTGGTGAGAACGATGCCAATGGGCGTGTCCATGGGCATGACGATGCCGAAGAGACTTGTCAGGACAAGTGGGAGGAGGCAGTATCCGAGGACGGAGGCCGATCGGGGAAACGTGAGCGTTGCGGAGAAATGACCCCCCGGTTGTCCGGAACCCTGTGCAGAAGGAGGTTCGTTGTATTGGTATGATTCGGAGGACGCTTCTGATGGCGACATGAGTGACAAGATCATGTGGAGCGACGTCGATCCCAGCAGGGCTAGTCCGTAGATGTATCCAAAGTGCACCTTGCCCGAGAAGAGGAGGAATGTGCCGAAGAGAAGGAAGAAAAGAATCGGGCCGGCGAGGTCGGAGTCGTCCATGATGTGCTGATTGATATGCCTGAATGGGTTCAACACTGCGAGTGTCTTGCCGGAAAAGGTTGTCACGTTAACAAAAGGTGGGCATTCCTCTGATATGGTTCGTTGCGGTTCGCGGAGGATAGAGTCCCTTTCCTTTGGTCGAACCAAGTTCCGTAGCTTACCTTATTCTGAATGTGTCCAAAGTTCACGCCAAGTTCCTCCAGCAAGGGAGGCTCGCCATCGTAACCTTCCGTCGAGAAAGCAGCTAGCCATCCGGTCCTTAATCCGCCGTGCTCGCCCATGCGTCCCGAAACACCAGCACCGCCGAACCCAGCAGAGGTGAATCCAGCTTGTCCACCGGAGCCGAAGCTCCCTGAAGGACCGGCACCATAGCCATAGGAAGCTTGTTGCGGAGTGGCAGACCCAGACACCGCGGGGGAGTAGGACGACGGGTAGAATTGGAGGTTTTGGGCGCCCCCGCCAGCTGGCGCGCCGTATTGGGGATTGTTTGGCTGACCACTGTAGTAGTTTGACATGATGGAGGTCGCCAGAGCAGGAACGGTATTGGTCGGGGCCTGCAAGAGACCTGCAAGAAGGAATTCGAGGAGGTTTGCAGCTGGGCCGGCTTCGGTATGATGGTAGGTAGCTGTGAAGCGCCCGCATCGACTCTGCGATGGTTACAGTCCGGCCAAGGTGGCTCGTCCAGCCAGAGCTTGCTTTGCCAAAGTGGTTCAGTCAGTCACAAGTACCCCAGACATGTCCCTGCCTGTTTAACCGCTGGGGTACTTAGGTGGGTAGGCCGTGGCTGGTTGTCATGTGAGATTGATGCCTCGTATGCAAGGCCGCCGCGCCATCCATCATTCGATTTCTGCATCCCAAAGTCACGCCCGTTGTGAACTCAGCACACGGACAATATTTCATTGTCGTCAGTACTGCCTCACGGAGACTTGGAGGGTATTTCTACGGTGGGAGGTCGACTACAGCGTCTGCGCCCGTCTGCCACAGTCTTCAGCATTTTCCTCTAATAAACATGTGGCCAAAAACGTCGACCATGGTCTAGGTCGCGCCGAAAAGGTATCCAAAAGCCTGCAGCCGAAAGACGCAGACGGAATATGAGAATAAGGCGCAGAAATGTGACGATTCGAGAACGAACTGTGGGTCAGGATAGGATGCATGAGCCCTATTCATGGCTGTCAGACTGAATCACCAATCGCCATTGTCAGGACTCGGAGGATACGAAGCATCTTCCAGATAAGCTCAGCGGGGTCATCCGTATATGTCGAGAGATGACGATCACCAGTCACGGCTCAGAAAACCACATGCGATCCAATAGCAATTTGTTGCCCGGAACGCATAGGTGGAGCCTAATCAATGCGCGGATTATTATAAACCCGCGCTACGCAAGGGCTGCGGCTGTGCGCACCATTCACTACTTATTTTCTTTTATATATAAATTACTAGAGACTTAGAATAGCAATAATATTATTAATTTCTAGTGCATTCTATACGTTAGTTATAAGCCTAGAAGGAAGTTAAAGAGACTCCTTATAACTAACACTACATGCCTATATTATTAAATATATATATTTAAATCTCTTTTTTCTCTTTTTAATAGTAAGATAACCTCTATTATAAGTTTATAGATTCTAGTGCTAATAAAGAAGCTTGCATCTATAAAGCACTAGAATAACTAAATTAAAGCTCTTAAGGGAGTAGCTTAAAGGTTATTAATTTAGAATAAAGTAAACCCTATACTTTTAGAAAAAAAATTAAACCTTCCTAGGAAACTAAAAGCTATTACTAAAGATAAATATATTTAATTTATTATAAAGCATTTTATAAATAGTTATGAATTTATAATAAATAAAGCTCTTTAGTATTATAGATATAAAGGGGAGATTGCTTTCTATAAATATAAAGAGTAGGAAAAGAAAGATTAAGCTTTTTATTCCTAGATAGTAAGCTTTATTAAACTAAATGTATACTTTATAGTATTAGATTCTCTATAAGGTAACCTTAAAGAGGGAGAAATCCCTCTAAGAAGAATTATTAAGCACCTTAAGGCATAATTCTTACTAAGAGATATAATTATAAGAGTAGAAATAGTAACGCGCTACCTTACACTCCTTTAGGAGGCTAAACGCATAAATATATAACCTAACCGCTAGATTAAATTATAAAATATACTCTATTAAAGAGCTCTATAGAATAATATTAATAAAGTTTAAGGACTAAATATAATCTGTAATTTCTTTTAAGCAGTTAGAATATGCTTTAAGCCTTTTTAAGTAAGAGTAAAGCTTATTAAACTTATTAAATACTCTAATTCTCTTCCTAAAGAGATAATGCTATAAAGCATTGCTAATAAATTTATAAGATACTGTAAGGTAACTTAAACCTTTAAGATATTAGCTAGAAAAGGAGTCTATGCTACACTAGGTATATGCTTTAATAATAAGAATAAGAGTAAGGCTAAAAAGGCAATAAAGAGCTATAACTATCTATATAAAAAATTATGTAAAAGGCACGCTTAGAAGCTAAAAGAATATAAGATTCTATATTAAGCTATTATAGAAAAAGAGAGTAACCTCTGTTATAAACTAATAAAAAATAAACTTAATAAGGCTAAATAAAGCTATAAAAGCTCTTATTAGAAGACCCTCTATACTAATATTAAGAAAAACAGATAGATTAAAAGGGCCTTATATAAAGATAAAGGAGGCTTCCCTAGAGTAATCTTAGCAGTAATTCTTAACCCTAACTTAGTTAGTATAGATAAACCACTAAAGGCAGTCTTTATAACCCTAGAGCGTAAGGAGTACACACTATTAAAGAGCACTCTTTTTAATAACTATAGAGTAATATATATAGTTAATAGCGTTAACCTTTTAAAGCTTAGAATGTTTAAACCTACTAATAATAACTATTTTAAGGCAGTAATAATATTCTTTTAAATTAGTAGAAAAGGGACTTATATACTTAGGAAGATTTTAAACAGAAAAAACAGTGCTTTAATAGAAGACCTTATATTAATAAATATAGTAGTTATTAAGGGATTTTATATAAATATTATATTAAAGAGTTATTTAATAAAGAAGGGTATGTAGTATTATAGATTTAATAGCACTTTATACTTTAAACCTATAGAATAAAGTGTAGTGCTTACTAACCTTATTAGAAAGTATAATATTATATTCCTTAAATACAAGCCTCTTTATAACTATTTAAAAATTCCCTTAAAGATAATTTTATACTCCCCTTTAGTTATGTTTTCTATAATAAGATTATATAATATATATATATATAGCTTACAGCGCTAGCATCCTAGTAGAGACCTAAGCTTGCTATATACTAATAAAGAAGAGATTTAGTATTTATAATCTAGCTACCTAGGTAAAGACACTCTAAGCAAGCTTGCTTTATATATAAAGGGTGTATAAATTTAAGGAATAAAACATAAAAACTATAATGCCTATATGCTTACACACACTAAACATATAATCTTGCAAAAATAACTAAAAAGGCTAGCTTCTAAGCCTTTTTAATACGTTTACTAGAATCTTTAGAATTATTTAAAGAGCTTTAATAGTATAAAGTAGCTACTTATCTTTAAAAATAAGTATAGTAAGATAATATAGGTATATACGCTTTTTAATAAGACCCTTAAGATAGTTTTTAATGTATTAATTTACTTTAAATAATAGGTATTAAGGTAATTTAAACTCTTAATTATAAGATATAGGCAGGATAATAAAAGAGTAGTAATTTTAAAGCAGGGCTATATAGCATTTTAAGCGTAGGTATAATCTAAAGGCATAGAATTAGAGTGCCCTTTGCTATATACTTATAAGCTAAATAGAAATGTAGAAAGAGTAAATTAAATAATTATAATAAAGTCTATTACTATGCTCTATAGTATAGGGCTTTTACTAAACCTATAGTTAGAAAGCATATAAGCTATAGCTTTCCTATATAATATAAGTCTAATATAGTAATTAGAGTAAAAAATGCCTATTAAAGTCCTTAAGAGCTAGTTCTATAATAATATGCATTTGCTAATAAGAGCGCATATAGCAGACCTAAGACTAGATTAGAGCGGCTTATATATATATAGATGCCGTGCTTTTCTAATGTTAAGGGAGCGTAAAGCTAATAGAAATAGATAGTATTTTAAGATAAGCCTTAGAGGCTATATTAAATATCTAGTGGGCTATATAGCTTTAAGGATTTATTATATATAGATCCCCTTACTAGGGAAGGTAATAATAATAAGGAATATAACCTTTAATAAAAAAGTCTTTTATAATTTAAAAAAGGAAAGCGCTAAAGTGTAATTAGTCCCTAAGCTAAAAGTGCAATTCTAAGCTCTTTAAATAAATATAGAATTTAATAAAGAAGTTAATCTCCTTCTATCACTACTAGAGCAATTGCTAGGAATAGAATAAATGCGCCTAAAGAGTTTAAACTTAGGGATAGAAGCGCCTAATACAATAGAAGTTTTTAATAAAGCACCCTTAGAAGCTTATAAATATATTTTTAAACTTTAAACTCCCTAAGCAATGCCTAATTATATAATTATAGAGCAAATTGCACACTAAGGAGAAGCTCCTATAAGCTTTAGTTATAAGAGCTAATAAAGCTTAATTATTAAAGGTTAATAAAACCTAGATAATTCTATAGTTTTAAAACAATATATATAGAATTAAGGCAATAAAAATAAACCTACTGCTAAAGGCAAAATAACTACTTAAATATTAAATAAAATAGAAGCTTATTATTATTACTTAGAGCACTTAATGCATTAAACAAATGCATTATAGAGTTAGTAAGGACTAGCTACCCTCTAAAACTTATAAGATATACTACTACCCTAGTAAACTTAGGAAGGAGAGAGCTTCTAGGCATAACTAGTAACGCGCTAGAGCGCTTAACTTTAGAAGCTAGAAAGCAAGGGATATATTTAAAATTAGAATATCTTACATAAAAGAAAACCTAACTATTACCTTATTAATTGCTTATAGAAATTAATATTAAGTCTATAGCCTAATTAGCTTAAGAATAAAGACTATAATAACTAAAGCATAAAAACTATATTTGCTATAATTAACACTTAGTATAATAATAAGAACAGAGCTTACCTTAAAGAAAAAATATAACTAAAAACCATTTATTAGTTAGATTTTATAAAGCCTCTAAAGAATTATTATAAAGCTATAAATTACCTAATATAAGAGTAATAGATTAAAGTAATAAAAGAAAAGATTATAAAGCTTAAGAAAAGAGGTATATAAAAGCAAATTAAGCAATTATAAGCATAATTAAGGCTAATACTATTAAAGTAGGTTTTTACATATAAATTTAATAAAAAAGGAACTCTAAAGAGATGTAAAGCATGGATTTATATAAGAGGAGACCTATAAAAAAAGGCTATAATTAAACAAACCTATACTATAACGCTTACTACGTATAGTTTTAGAATATTTATAGCTTTAATAGCTAGGTTTAATCTTAAAATAAGGCAATTTAATATAAAAAATACATTCTTATATACAAGGCAAAGCATAAATTTAATACTAGTAATATATAAGCTACTTAAAGGTTTTAAGATAGCAGACAAATACATAGAATTACTTAAAGCGTTATATAAACTATAAGACTTACTATAATTATAGTTTAAGGAGCTAAGTATAAAGCTTAAAGAACTAAAGCTTAAGGCATACCTAGAGAAGCCTTGTTTATTCTATATAAAAAAGCGTAATATATTTATAATATTCTTTATAAATAACATTATTATAGCCTTTTATAAGGAATAATTAACTAAGGTAGAAAAGCTAATTTAAGGACTTAAAAGCGTATATAAACTAGAGGATAAAGGCAATATATATTTTTTCCTAAGCATTTAGATACTCTATAATAAAGAAAAACAAAGGATTTACCTAAGCTATAAAGCATATATTAGTAAAATTAGAGAAAAGTTTAGTTAAGTAGGCAATGGATCTTTCCTTACTATTCTAATCCTAGCTATAGAGTACTAAAAGTATAAGGGAGAAGCTAATAAGTAGACTATAAAAGCATACTAAGAAAAAATAGAGTTAATTCTCTATATAGTAATTATAATAAAGCCTAACGTTGTGTATACTATAGCGAAATTATTACAATTCCTTATAAACCTAGAACTAAAGCATATTAGGGCAGTAGACTAAGTAATTAGATATTTAGTCCTTATAAAACACCTTACCCTTAAGTTTAGTTATATAGGAAAAATGCAAGCAATTTAGATAGTAAGCAACGCTTTCTTCGCTAATAATATAAGTATATAATGCTTATTATAAGAATATCTTATTATACTTTTTAGAGGACCTATAATCTAGAAGGCAACATATTAATTAACAGTTATAACCTTAATAATAGAGGCAGAACTACTCTTTTTATTACAAACTATACATAAAACCGTTAGTTTATAGCGCCTCTTTAAAGATATCTAATTTAACATATATAAAGACTAGGTAATTCATTATAATAACTAATAAATAATTTGCCTTATTCTTAATAAGAGCAAGAGACTTATAACTTGTCTACGCTATATTAACATATACAATATATAGTTAAAGCAGGAATATAAGCGTAGAAGCTTTAAGGTTAAATATCTTTCTATAGCTAAGATACCTATAGATAGATTTACTAAGGCGCTTAATTAGTAGCAATTTAAACACTTTAGAGGAATGCTTAGCCTAATAGATACACACACAGTTCCTAGTTAATAAAAGAGCTAAAAAGTACTAAGTTTAAAAAAATTAAATGCTACGTTTAAATAACTTAAAAACATACTATATATATAAAGTTATAGCTATAGTATAGGTATATAAAAAGGGGGGGTATTAGGTATATTACCCTAAAAAATATATAAAAGCCCTTCCCTTAGATAGTAAAAAAGCTACTAAGGTAAATAAGATCTGCCTAAGGTAAGTAATAGTATAAAAAGTAAAGTAAAAGAGTAAAGTAAAAAGGAAGATAAAAGTAAAAGTAAGTACTAAGTATAATATAAAGTATATATTAGCTCTAAAGAAACAAAACTCTAATAGCGCTTTTATATATATTTTTTAATAACTTCCTTTATACTAGCTATTACTATAGCTACCTTAGCTTCCCTTTCTACTACTAATAAGCCCCTAGCAGCATTATTAGCCCTAATATAGGGCATACCCTTATATATAGAGTTTAGTTTTATAAGGAGTTTTAGCTATAACTTTAGTGCTTAATAGCATTAATTATATAGCTAAGGAGAAGAGAAAGCATTAATATCTATAATAAAATTAAGGTATATAGTGGAGGAAAGCTTACCTTTTAGTTGCAACCTTACGCTACTAGTATCTATTTAGTAATAGAAACTATAATAGGGTATAAGTTATTATAACAGTAATTACCTAACTTATATAAGAAGTATCTTAAAGACTTTCTAAACCTAGTCTTATAGCATTTTCTACTATTACCCTTACCTATAATAGCAGCCCTTACACACCCTAAGTAGGGTATAAGGCACTATGCACTATAAAACGTAGGTAATACTAGCTTTATAAAGTTAGTAAAGTTATTAAGAGAAAGGTAAAGCGTCCTTAAGACTTACTATTTACTCCCTCCTTTACTATAAAGGAGTCCTTAGAGTAAAGCCCCTATAACCTCTATATGCTTAGGAAGGGAGAGGCTTCTAGCTACCTTTAGAGTGCTATAGACTTAAGGGGGGCAATAGGGGCAATAGGGAGGATAGAGGGGGCATAAAAGGCTTATTAGTATTATAAGCCTTAAAAGTAAAAGAAATTTCGGAGGAGACCTCTAGAGGGAGTGCCTACTAGGCATCCTCCTAAAGGACCTTCCCTAACCTTAAAAAAGGCATAATAGCAGTAGTAGTAATAATAGTTAGACTAACTAACTATAATAAAAAAAGTGCTTATAAAAAAAAAAGAAAAGAAGGAATTTATAGTCTATAAAGGGAAATTATAATATCTATAGTCTTTATATAACCTTAGCTTATTACTTTTCTTTATTACCTTACTTTAACTTCACCTTTATAAATACTACTATATACTCTACTCTATATAATTAGAGCTGCCTTCCTTAGTTAGTCACGCTCTAATTAGGGGGTGTGTTACCTAGAACGCATAGGTAGAGCCTAATTAATACGCAGATTATTATAAACCCGCGCTATATAAGGGCTGCGGCTATGCGCACCATTCACCACTTATTTTCTTTTGTATATAAATTACTAAAGACTTAGAATAGCAATAATATCATCAATTTCTAGCGCATTCTGCGCGTCACAATTGCAGGACTCCCATTTTTTCCTCCATTCAAGTGGCTGAAAGATGACGAGCTAAGCATTGGGTGGGTGTCCCAACCACGACGTTCCCAGGCATCCAACGACTTGTGGCTTACTTGCCATAATCGTATCCAACAAGGACGGGGAAAAGGAAAGCAAGGCCGCGTGATAAAGGCAGCGGCAGCAGCGCCTAGATCCTACAACGCCTGGTAGATCTTGATCTTTTCGGCACCAGGTCTTTTGCTGTGTAATATGATGATCGGCCTCCCGCCCTTGCACAAGACAAAAAAGCGCACCAAGCAGAGACCATAAGCAACCACTTCCGCAGTAATTGTGGCTGGCTCTGGGCTCACTCCAAAATCCCGTGTCCGGCAAGCGTCTGTGAGTGTGGCGTGCTCCGAGAAGGGATAGATCTTACGCATCCTGCCGCTAGTCAACAATACAGCCCGACACAGCCACAACCAACAATACCTGTTCAATGTGCAGCCGTTCTAAGAATAGCGACATTGAACAACCACCTGCGTATAAAAAATTCCCACTTGAAAAAAAAAAAGGGAAAAAAGAAACAAGCCCGCGTTGGCTGATGACGTGTTCTCGATGCCGTCTGGTCCAAACCGTCCAGATTTTATTCCCTCAATGGTGGTCTGTTGAGGTGCGAGGGTATAAGTAAGATGCTCGACGCTGTTCAGTGTTGACGCCAAGTATTGGTCATCTCGTCTATTGCTCCAAATTGTATACATATTTATCATTGGCATCGTTCGTCTTCCGTCCATATACCCGATAGACGCCATTTCGCTACATACATCAAGACTCTAGTCGTGGATTTCTGTCTACATACCTACCCAGCCAAACATACATACCTCTCAGCAAACAAGCGACAAAATGCGAAGCCTGGCTGCCGTCTCGGCCATCTTGGCCGCTTCCACCGCGTCCCATGCCGCTCTCATCGCCCCTGGGCCTTCAACAAACACTACGGTCATATCTGTCTCTCCTCCTCTTTCTACCGGCCATTCCGTTCCTTCTTCTCCTCCCTTTGTCCCTGGCCACACTACCGTTGTTGTGCCCTCGGCTTCTGCCCCATTTCCTACCGCTCCGGGATCAGCAACAGGGGCACCGATTCCGCCCGGCAACTTTACCGGCATTCGAACGACTGCCACTGGCTTGCCTCCTGCTCCCACTGCCTCCAACACCGGCATCTCCCCTATACCTATCGCTGGTGCGCCCATGAATGCGCAAAACTCATTCCTGGCTATGGGCGTCGCCATGGTCATGGCTGTTTTGACGTTGTAAAGGCACGATTGGTTCTCTGGAGACTGACAACGAGGAATTGATGCTTTGGGGGAGTTACAAGGCGTTTCCAGGGGAGGGGAATCACCGGGGTAAATAAGACTGGACAGGATCTGAAACACATCTTCGTCTGGTAGTTCAGATCTGCCGCAGAGACGGCGCTGGTGTTATTTGTGTGTTTTTTTTTTTTTTCAAGCAAGACTTGAGAGGACTATTGACGTTCAGACTGCTCATCTTAATCATAATACAAGACTTTACAAGACTTACCTTTTCACCTGTCCATTTCGGTGCGAAAGAATACATTACACTAATACCCTCACGGAAATGATCCCTGAGAACAACGTGTGACATATACTGCGAGTTCGCTCACGTAGTCCAATGCCGCTTACTGCTCAAGTGGCAGCCCGAGTAGGGAAGCATGGAACAAATCACGTCGAGAGCGCAAGCACGAAGCGAAGCCATCTCGGTATTTCACCCTTCCACAAATTCAGCACCACCGCCGCTCTTGTCAGCTCAAAGCGGATTTATCAGGTCCAAAATCTCCAGCAACTCGTCGTAGTCGCACCAAGGAAGAATTTGCTATTTGTTGCTGCTGCGCTGGTTTGTAGATGCTTTGCGACTGTTCAGTGTTGAGTGCCAGTTTACCTTTGCCCCACGTCCGCATCGAACAGTGAAGAAGATAGAAATTGTTGGCCCTGCCTGGGACAGGCACCATGGCTTCGGAGAGCACAGCGCCGCTGTCTTGGCCCAGGCTTTTCATCATTGTTTTCATGTCCTCATGGCAGGATTTCTGAATTCCATTGGCCAGACTCGATGTTGAGAGATTTCTTTCTGAGGTTATGGTGCGGTGTGGGCGGGGGTTTCCAAAAAAGCCTTGGTTCTTGTTGAGCCTCGACTCTCGAGCCAGAACTGCGTCGCTGCGCCGAATTAGTAAATCCTCCATTTTGGCCTGGCGTGATTTTTTTTTTTTTTTTGGCACAGCACATTCCAAGTGAGTCATTAGCTCATGGACATTTTATTTTGGCTGCAGCGTGTCCAGGAATCCCACATCAACTGTGTTGTGTATTCCAAATGCGACGGGTGCGAGATCCGAAAGCGTACAAGCAGACGATGCGGCTCGTTTTGATCGCGGACGCGTAATCTGTAAACGGTTGGATGCCGTCTGCAAATCGTTGATCGTGGTTGACCATTGTTGACCTGCCGGCTTCATCATGAAAAACAGTACACGACATGACAGTTTTTTTTTTTTTTTTTTTTTTTTTTTTTTTTTTATTCGTGGTCCCGAAATCCCGCAGAGGCAAACGGTTTACAGGACGACTTTGCTCCTGCCCTCACTCCTGACTAAGCAAGGCGGTTTGCGGTCAAGGATCCACAAAAAAGTGATTTTTCTCGCTTGCTGGCTGTGGGTAGGTGGTGTGTCGTGTCTGGTACGACGAGAGAGGTTTCGCGACACGCCGTCATCATCATCAATGTCATCACCCAAGTCGTCGGTCTTGCTCTTTTTTTGAGCCACGAAAATTGCTCTACCGCAGACCGTAGCCGACGCATCCGTATCCTGTCAAAATGGCCAAAAATAGGCAGAAGCGCAGTGATGATAGAGATCGCGCCAAGAACTGGCGATTGCGTCAATCCTCGAATTCCAAGCGCGCGCCGCCGCCGTCGAGCTCTTATGACAGACCACCCCCGCGATCCGACAACTGGAGACCTGGAGGTGGGGGAAGTGGTGGTCGAGATGATTCTCATGGCCGGCGAAATGATGCGCCTCACTCATCAGACTCGTATCGACCTCAGGTACCTAAGGGAGACTTCACCTTTCGCTTCGACAAACCTGCCGGCATCGTAGATCAACCGCGCAATGGCTATCCATTCGGAAACAGAGGACCCCCTAGAGATCGATGGGGTGGCTCTAGCAGGAGGCCACCACGGCGTTGGCAGCCGCCTGTTCAACCTTCCGAACGAGCTCTGATTGCTGGCGCGACCCTTGGCGTTGCCGAGGAGCAAGTAGATAATGGAGAAGGCCGGGCAAAGTTTCGCGATTTGGACGAACTTTCGGATGATGACGAACTTGACATGGATATATCTGCATCAGATTCTGAAGGGCCATCAAGAAAGCGTATGCGCACAGACAACAAGAAGGTGAAGGAGAATGGAGAGGAGGCACCCAAGTGGTCTAACCCAGATCCTTATACTGCGTTGCCCTGTCCGGATGAGACAACGGGTAAGAAACGCGACGTGGTGAAACTCATTCGAAAAGCAAGACTGGAAGAATTGGCTAAACCGGATACTTCTGCTGAAGCCGAGGATTTCTTGTCGTTTGATTTGACGGAAGAAGAGGAAGATGAAGATGCCAACGAAGACGGAACTCCACCACCTCCGTCCGAGCCTCAACCACCACTGCCTCCCACAGAACCTGCTGCCATGTCTCGAGATCGTGACGCAGTGAAAAGTGCCAGGGGAAACGACGTACCGCCACCAGAACGTTCAGGCCCACTTGGCTCGAGGAAACGTACCGCGGATGACGAGATCAAACCTCCTGACTATGGTCAAATGAAAAAGATGACCACAAGGCCGTCAAAGGGTACCATTACTCCGGCATGGCTTTCAAAAAAGAATGAGGATCCATGCCCATGGCTAACATGTGATCACTCGGCTACTCATAACATGGCGTTTCGGTGCGTAGATTATGATATTTAGTCGCCAACTCAAAAAACAAAAACAAGGACGAGAAGAAGGACGAGGAGAAGGGGGAGAGAGGGAGAGAAAGAGAGATTTATTTGCGTCTGACACCTGCTAACACGACGTCCACAGATTACACAAAGAAATCATTGACTTTTACGAATATGTGCGACCGCGCGATTTTGAGCAGCGCATCCGAGACAACCTGGTTGACAACCTGCGGAAAGCTATGAAGCGCGACGGGCGAAATTTTGCCTCGGCTGAGGTGCATCCTTTTGGCTCTTTCATGTCTGGCCTCTACCTACCTACGGCTGACATGGATCTTGTCGTGTGCTCAGCCAGTTACATGCGCGGTGGCCCACCGACGTATTTGGGTGCAAAAAGCTGGCTCTACAAATTCTCAAAGTTCCTGTCTATGCAGCATGTAGCAGATGCGGGTTCTATTGAAGTGATTGCCCATGCCCGAATACCACTGGTCAAGTTCGTAGACAAGCTCACAGGTCTTAAAGTGGACATATCGTTTGAGAATCTGGGCGGGGTCGGGGCTGTCGATACGTTCCTGGCATGGAAGAAGCAGTATCCTGCCATGCCCATTCTGGTGACTGTCATCAAACACTTTTTGCTTATGCGCGGGCTGAACGAACCCGTGAACGGAGGCATTGGCGGCTTTTCAGTCATTTGCTTGGTTGTCAGCATGCTGCAGCTAATGCCCCATGTCCAGAGCCGTAGCATGACACCAGAGCATAACCTCGGGGAAATGCTATTAGAATTCTTTGAGTTATACGGGCGGCAATTCCAGTACGAGGTCAATGCCATTTCACTGACCCGACCGGTAGGGTACATTAGAAAGGTGAGCAAACAGAACTCAGCCAGGACCCTTCTGGCCCTTTTTTTGTTTTATCTAGACTCCTTCCCCTCTCTCTATCATCACTCCGATACCATACGGACTACTAATCAAGATAACTCAACCATGTCATTCAAATCCGTTCAGTCCGACGTCACAACTTTCACATACAGGGACAAGTCCCGGCTGTCAATCATTGATCCAAACAATCCGTCCAACGACATATCTGGAGGCTCATCCAACACCAACGCCATCATGGCGCGATTTGAAGACGCCTACTACGCTCTGAGGGATCAGATGGCGCGCGTGGCCCGCGACCCCTCATGCGGCAGCATTCTCGAACCCATTCTACGGGGAGACTACTCGTCCTTCCGCCAACAGCGAGAGTACCTGCGGCACGTTCACGAAACCACCATCGGATCCTGTTAAAAAAAAAAGCTTTGTATTCTTTTTTCAAGAAGGAGAATAAAAAGAACAACCATCTCTATTGAAGATAATTAACTATTGCCACCCAACAATGAGACGAGGAGGAAAACGATACCTCCATGACAGACACAATGAACGGCGTAACAGGACCATGGGATGCTTTCTACGAAACAAAATTCACTTCATATGTGTACAATACACACATAACCGGACCGTCCTTTACCGCGACGCGAAAAAACAATAATCACAAGAGCATTGAAAGAGAACAATGGCTAAATACTGGAGTTCTGGAAGTGTACTATATACTATAGAGACGAATAGCGCGCCATACTTTCTTTGCTCCCCCCTTTTCTTCCTTTGCTCTCTTTCCTGCCTCTTTTTTTTTCTTCGTTATACATTGCTGCTGCATTTATTGGCTCATCCAGCTTGCTGAAACTCGGCGTTCCTTTCAAGAAAGATGAACGCCCTTTATTTTTTTTGTGTGCCTATTCTATGTTTTTTCTTGGCGTCAATGAATGTTTCATTTCTGTGTGTACTCGTCTAGGTCGTCGGTGAACTAATTCTGGACAGGTGACGTGACTCTACCATTACCATGTGCTCCTTTGGGGCCATGTCTAACAACGGAAAAGCAGGATTGTGTGCACATGTCCGCTACTAATGACACTTTTAGGACATTTCTGATCTCTGCATTTTTCATGATCGCTGTCGGCGAGAACGTGCCTCGATACAAAAGCTTGTGGAGCCTTTTTTGGGGGGGAGAGGGGGGGTAGGTGGCGTGATGTGTGCGGCCGGTCTGAAGTCGTCCGTCTTTTTTTTTGGGAAGGGAACGACGAGCCGGTGGCGAGACCACTACTTTTTCTCACTGCTGCTTCGCTTGATGCGGAGTTGTGGAGAGGGAGGCTTTGACGTTGATGTCCTTGGACCAGACGAGGGAATGCTCTAGTAATGGGACTTTGGAGAGGTGAAATGTGCGGATTGGGGTCGCGGGGCTGTGCTTTGTGCATACATACAATGTAGATGGTATCAATGATATTACCGCGTCCTATCGGAACGTGAAGTTGATGTATGCGCATCCCGTTCATACACACGTGGTCAATCACGCTGAGGCGGAAAAAAAAAAGTTATTCAAAACGCGGGGACTTGGTCCCAACAACTCGCTTACAGGAAATGGTAAGGGCTGCTGTTGAGCCATGCTTCCAAGTTTCTTGTAAGTGAAGCACAGAAGCACATACTACCTGCGGATACATATGCCCAGGGGTTAATGGGGCGCTTGCACGCAGAATACAGGGCCACGATAATATACGTAGTTGACAAAACAAAAGGCGTCTTTTTACGATATTACGATAAACGACTGCTCGGCGTCGTCGAGTTTGTTGAAGCGCCTACCCTGCGGCTTCGTAGTGTGGAGTGGAGTCTGCTGATGTGGTCACGCCTTGTCGTGCGCATCTACGAGGAAGGAGCGACCCCGCGCGGCTTCCCAGTCGAGAACTCTGGATTCCTGGATTTTTGGATTCCTTGATTCCTGGAAACCTGTTTTGACTCTTGAGCTTCGCATGAATTGGCATCGCACCATTGTGCCTGCTGAACTGACCTTTGCGGAAGTAGGAGAAATCTGACGAGACTGTATATCTCGGGTGTCGAGTTCCAGTCTCTCGACCATGTCTCGGGAGCACCTCTACCCCTCGCCACCGCGCCAGGTATTGGCGGAGCTGTACTTGGGAAAGTGCCTCGGCGACGTCCCTACCCCAGCCGCAGTCATCAACATCGCAGCTGTTCGGCGGAACTGTGAGCGCATGCTTCAGACATGCGACCAGTTTGATCTGGGCTGGAGGGCCCATGTGAAGACGCACAAGGTTAGTGACCCAGGGAGACATTTCCTCGCCGCGCGCACTTGAGCGTTCGTCAAGGCACCAACCCTGCTCACCGATGCACGGACAGACGGTGGAGATCACGCAGCTTCAAGTTGGCAAAGATGCGAACAGGCCAGTGAACATCATCGTCTCGACTTTGGCCGAGGCCGAGTTTCTTTTGCCCATGCTCAAGGAGCACAGAAATCGAGGGAGAAGGGTCAATGTAAGCCTCATCACATACACGCGCACATGGATACGCAACTCATTTTTGTGCGAGTAATCCAGCTAATTCATGGACATTTATCTCACAAAAAAAAATGCAACAGGTTCTCTATGGATTGCCGATTTCCCAGAATGCCATGTCGCGGCTGGCAGCTGTCGCGCAGACTTTGGGCCAAAGCAGCGTTTCGGTCCTGCTCGATGACCCCTCTCAAGTTGCCATCATTTCCAAATTCCACGCTCTTTCAGGTGTAATGCCTCATGCCTACATCAAAGTCGACATGGGCGGACGCAGAGCTGGCCTGCAAGTACAGAGTGATCGGTTTCTAGAGCTGGTCGACGCGGCATTGGAGGCTCACAGCCAGGGCGAGATTGTCCTATCCGGCCTGTATTCGCACGCGGGCCACTCATATGGTGGCGATAGCAGAGTTGTCGCCATCAAAATGATGCGTGCTGAGATGGCTGCCATGCTAGAAGGTGCGGAACGACTAAAGTCCAGAGCCAGCGACAAGTCCGTTGCCAACTTACCTGCTCTGGTCGTCTCAGCCGGAGCTTCACCGACTTCAATGTCTGTTCAAAACTTGATTTCGGCAGCAGCAGCAGCAGCAGAAGAAGAAGAAGAACGTGATTACAAAAAAGGAACCGAGGCCATTAGCGACCAGCTGAGAATCGAAGCCCAGTCGCTTGCCGAGCTTTTTGCGTCAATGCGGGGGAAGGGCCTTGCCATTGAAATCCATGCGGGAGTGTACCCAATCCTGGATCTACAGCAGTTGGCAGCCCACAGCATTGGTGCTTCTAGACTTTCTTGGAGAGACATTGCCCTGACAGTCCTTGCTGAAGTGCATAGCAACTACCCAGGCCGTGGTGCCAAAGGATCCGACGAGGTATTGATTGGCGCCGGCGGCCTGGCGCTGGCGAGGGAGGCTTGCAAGGCCTATGAGGGAATGGCCATGTTGACGCCGTGGAACAGAAAGAGAGCGAAGCAGCCAACGTGTGACGTGGAAGAATTCCGTGGCTGGATCGTTGGTCGCGTCTCACAAGAACATGGTATTCTGACATGGAGAAGTGGGAATTCTCGGGCCCCGTATACCCCGCCGCACGAGGAGACGCCCAAGGTGGGAGATAAGGTGCGACTCTGGCCCAATCATGCGTGTATCACGGGCAGCCACTTTGGATGGTACCTTGTTGTGGATGAGGACCGAGCTGGAAAAGAAGACGAAATCATTGATGTATGGATCAGGGGGAGGGGATGGTGAGGCAGTGGGCGGGGAAGAGAATGTCTGCTATGTGGACTCTACGAGATTGCCTTTACACCTTGGAACCAGGCGGCTGTGGACAGACAGATCGGAGGTGGGACGTGGGGACGGCCGCGCCAACGGGATCGGGCATATCATGTCCAAACCACCCACACATGCTTGCATGCATGCAGACGGTAAGTGGACCCGTCTCGTTATCTCATGCCCGGGGGCCCGGGGGCGTGCTGTTCCTGGGGCTGGCAACACGGCGGCGTCTTATCTTGTCTGCACAGGCACATGCATGTGCTATCGCCGTCTCATAGATAGCATCACGGGGGTGTGATGTGTGATGCACGAATTGGCGTTACTTGACGCGATAGCACTCTTCCGATGGATGGATTGACAGCACTTCCCTTCCTGTCTCTTCGTATAAACTTGGAATGTACATGTACACTTTACAACATGTCCCTTCGCCCTGCCCACGATCCGGCACATTAAACCTTTCTTTCCGATTCCTATCGTCGCGCTCTGCCGGCAACTACCACCAGCAAACGGTTGAAGGCTTTGCGATTCCCATTGGATGATCCAAGGCATGGCCGCTCCGTCTCCGGCCGACGTCGAGGCACGAGGCAGCAAGCCCGACCGCCTCGAAGGGCATGACAAGCCATCAGGTGCAAGCATCAAAGACGGCTTCTGCGATGATAGCCCCCGCGTGCTGGACCCGGCTGCCGAGCGCAGGTTGTGCTGGAAATTCGATGTCCGTCTGCTGCCCGTGCTGGCCGTTATGTGTACGTCGAGGATAGGCGTCTTGCGTGGAGGGAACGCATCAAACCATTGCTTCTCTCTCTCTCTCTCTGTTTTTTTTTTCTTGTCTTATATTTTTTCCAATTCCTTCTCATCTCTTCACCTTTTGGCATGAACGCTCGTGCTGACCTCTCGTGTTAGACTTGTTCAATGCGCTCGACAAGGGAAACTTGAGTAACGCGCAGACGAATGGCCTCGGCAAGGGTGAGAAATCAGCGATATCTTCTGAACCATTCGTCACCACGTCCTCTCCTCTGCGACACGTCTCACTGACTCATCGTTTTTCTTTTTCATAAAAATTAAATCTGTAATAATAATACTAATGATTACGATAATAATAAAAGACCTCGGCTTTCACGATGGACAATACAACCTCGTCGTATCCATCTTCTTCATCCCCTTTGTCCTCTTCGCCCCCCCATTTGCCATGCTGGCCAACAAGTATGGCCCCGCGCACGCCCTCCCCATCATGATGTTCACCTTTGGCTCCATGACGCTCCTCACGGCCGCGGTGCGCAGCTTTAGCGCCCTCTTCGCCGTCCGCTGGTTCCTCGGCATGGCTGAGGCGGCGTTTTTCCCCACCGTGATTTACTACCTCACCACGTTTTACCGTCGCGGCGAACTGGCCCGTCGTCTGGCCATCTTCTACGCGGCGTCCAACATGGCCGGCGCCTTTAGCGGGCTGCTCGCCTTTGGCGTCTTCCACATACGTTCAGGTCTGAGTTCGTGGCGCTACCTCTTCCTGATGGAAGGGGTCGTCACCGTCTTGTTCGCCGTCTTTGCCTACTGCTATCTCCCCGGCAGGGCGGCCACGGCCCGGTTTCTCAGTGAAGACGAGCGCGCGCTGGCCTTTCACCGTATCCAGGTCGACTCTTCGTCCGAGGTGTCGGAGCCGTTTCGCCTCCGGGAAGCGCTCCGCATCTTTCGCTACCCTTCTTCGTATGCCTTTCTGGCCATTGAGGTGTGTCTGGGCGTGCCGCTCCAGTCCGTGTCGCTGTTCCTCCCGCAAATCATCCAGCGGCTGGGCTATTCGACCATCAAGACCAACCTGTACACGGTGGCGCCCAACGTGACGGGTGCGGCCGTGCTGCTTGTCCTGGCCTTTGCGTCGGACCTGCTCCGCCTTCGATTCCCCTTCATCGTGCTCGGATTCGCTTTCACCTGCATCGGCTTCGTCCTCTACGCTTCCCTGCCTCAGATACACGTCGCCTACTTTGCCACCTTTATGATGTGCTGGGGCACGGCAGCGCCGTCGGTCCTCCTCTCGACGTGGTACAACAACAACATTGCCCACGAGGGCCGCCGCGTCACGCTCACGTCGGTGGGCGTGCCCTTGGCCAACGTCATGGGCCTCGTGGCGAGCAACATCTTTCGAGAGAAAGACGCGCCCGCGTACCTCCCTGCGCTTATCACGACCGCGTGCTTTGGTGCCGCCGGTGCGACCATTGCCGCATGTTTGGGTCTGTATATGATGTGGGACAATGGACGGCGTGATCGGAGGGCAGGCGTCGTCATCAAGGCGAGAGATGTGCCGACTCTGAAGTTGCGGGACGGACCGAGCTCGCCCGACTTTCGGTGGTACTTGTAATGGTGGCACGGTGGAATGGAATGAGGGATGAAAAATAATGAGCAAAACACATCTCTTTCCGCAGCAGGGATATATTTCCAGGGAAAGTCTCCATGACCTTACTGCACTATTTATGACAATGGCTCTCTATACAAGACAATCTTGCAAAACGATCTCACGAATCGACCTCTATACAAAGTCCCGCCCAAACACCGCCATGCTCATGCCGCTGAATAAATAAACAAAAAGGAAAAAGAAACAAGAAGAAAAGTGGCCCCGCAAAATTTATACAAAAAAAATAGGAAGCATCCCAAAGCTTCCTAAAGCGACCGCCCCAGCAGATTCAACCCCTTGGACGCGCCGCCAAAATCATCATCCGCCTGCAGAAACAGTCCCAGATCCCCCAGCGCATCATCCCCCTCCCAATGCCCATTCACGAGATTCAGATACTGGTCCTGGAACAGGTCATCCTGCGCACGCTGCTGTTGCTGCTGTTGGTCCAGACTACCCGGTGACAGCATCGACAAAACGCCCCCACCCTCGTTGCTGCCGACGAACGGATCCGTCTTCTCGGGGTCCGTCTTGCACGTGGTGGTGGTGGTGGTGGTGGTGTTGTTGTTGTTGTTGTTGTTGTTGTTGGTGTGCATGGAGGAGGAGGAGGCGGTAGCCGTCGTCTGAGCGCCGTCCACCTGCGCCGCGTGCAGCCGATCGGCAATCGACCGGTCCAGGTACTGCAGAAACAGATCCAGGACGTTGTTGTTGATGCGCCAGTATTTTTGGATCTCCTTGAGGCACAAGAGAGACATTTGTGCGCGGTGCTCGGCGATGCGGCGCGAGACGTCCACGCCGCGGCGGATGCTGATGACGTGGATGCACAGGGCGGCGAAAAGGCTTGTGATTCTGCAAGGGTGTAAGTGGTGTAAGCGGTTTAAGCGGAGTGTACTTGAAAATGTGATGGCGACGTGAAATGGAAGAAGAGGAGAAACGTAGAAAGTGGGCAACATGTCCTTGCCTCTTTTTTTCTTCTTATCTTTCCTTTCTTCCTTTTGAAGAAGAAAAGAAGAAGAGAGGAAAAGAAACGTTGGCTATAATAAAACCAGTATAATAAGGGCACAATGCCGTAGTAGGCAACCACACAGACACTTACAAATGCATCTGGCCATACCGCAGAGTTCCCTGCGTCGACATGTCCTCCGCGATGCGACTGATACGACAGGCGGCAGCCGTGACGACCTGGTTGTTCTTGTCGCCGTCGCCGAGGCGGAGGAAGCTGTTGCGGTGAATTAAGATGCGAAGATGGCTGGGGGGGGGGGGGAGGTTAGTTGGAAGAAAAGGAAGATGGGCGAAGAGAAGAAAAGAGGAGAGGGGAGGAGAAGAAAGGCCAACATACTTGTACGCCAAATGCAACAGACACGTCCACACAGACTCGCCCCCCTCATCCGCCGCATACTTCATGCTCTCTGGCAAACTATCCTTCCACGCCTCGAGCGCGCCGTCCAGGCCGCGCACGTCATCTGCCGAGGCTTTGTTCCTGCCGGGTGCGAAATGGAGGTCTATGACGCGGCCGACTGTGGAAGTTAGCTTTGTACTTGAACATACACACACATATATACATATTTGTGTGTATAGTTATATAGCAAACGGTTCCCAAAAAAAAAAAAAAAAGCCTACGCAATCTCGCCATCTCCACCATTTTAATCGCATACGTGATATGCTCCGGCTGGCACGACCCAAAGAGGGCGTCGTGGCCGGCACACACGGCCTCGGACTCGAGATCCGCGGCGCTCAGGGGCTCAATGTCGCAGTCTTCGTCGCGAATGCGGCTTGGGAGGCCGAGGGCGGCGGCGACTTGTCTTTCGCGGACCTGCGGGGTAGTTATGTGTTGGTTATTGATAGGATATAAAAGGAGGGTTTTTGTTATTTTTGTTATTCCGTTTATTCCTTTCTTATATATATATATATTCTTCTTCTTTCTTTTTACCCCCCGCACAATCAAGGCACTCACATAAACAGACCACCATATACGCCTCCTCATCCGCGTCATGGGTGTATTCTTGGCGCTTGATCTGGGTCTATTGGGGAGGCAGCAGAACATTAGTACCACAGAGGTGTTGGACCAAAAGAAGGAAAAGATTAAGAAGGCAAAAAAAAAAAAAAAGGGGGGGGGGGGGGGG